>JAVTVY010045590.1:0-207099 GCA_036873755.1 Hanleya hanleyi
TGCCACAACGGCCACGCCTGGTCCAAAGACCTGCACTTTCCCGCTTCCAGGCAGGTCTACACCTACGAGGGCGACGCCTGGGAAGCAATCAGAGAGGCCACTCAGGATGAGCCACTAGCTGTCTGGCTTCTCGGCGGTGGAGATAAACAGCTCAACGTCGACCAGTTTGTGCTCCAAGACGGTCGCACCTTCAGGACGCAGGAGGCCCACCGAAAACTCCAAGAAGCCTGTGCCATATTGGGAGACGAGGCCCTGGCCGACCGGGCCTTCGGCGTGAACCACGCAGCCAGCATTATGGCAAAAGAGCACAACGGCTGGAAACCAACCCCGGCCGGCCCCTCGACGACATCCAGAAGGCCTGTGTGGAACACGGCCATGGCGGGCTCTGGAATTCAATGGACTACGATACGAGGGGCATCGTCAGCATTGACATGAAAGCCCGTTACCCCGCCAGCTTCCGAGGGAAAGGTGAGGCTAAGCCATATTTCGAGCGGTTTGGGCACCCCACCCACCGTATGATCCGTGTTTCGATCAACGGCCCCCTTCCTCAGGATATCGGCACCGGCTTTGCCGAGGTCCAGGAATGGGAGTTCGAAGAAAAAGTCAACCCCGTCATCCCTGCCTGGTTCGGAAGGTATTTCGCAGAGCAGGGCTGGGCCCCAACGCCCCTGCTTGCCTTTCTTACAGAGTCTGGTCTCCTGAAAAACCTCAGGGTCTGTGAAGCCATTATCAAACTGAGGTCTGGCTTCCAGAGGACCGCGACCAGGGCTGCGGCCTCATCGGAAAGTTCACACAGGGCAACAAAGCGGATGGCAAAAGACTAACCCGGAGGCTTGTGACCGACCAGGGAGAGCTGGACTTCCTCGTGAGAGACACCCGCCGAAGCGGCACCCTGGTTGGCGCGCCCAAAAGATGCCAATTAGGCCATATACTAACATATTACGACGGCTCGCAGCCCCAGTACACCCACCTGAGGGCCAGCATGCTTGCCTATGCCCATATAAACCTCGTCGCCATGCTGCAGCGTTTCGTGCCCGAGGAGGCTGTCCGGGTGGCCACCGACAGCCTCTATATCCAAGACCGCACTGCACAAGCTCGGGGGTGTCGAGGCTTACGTAGCCCCTATATTATGCGCCTTTGGAGAGGAATTGTGCGTGAGCTGCCTGATCAATCAGCCATTCCTTCCTTCAGTATCCCCAGCCCAGTGGCGCAACAAGGGTGAGCAGCTGTACATGCCACAGGAACACGCTGCATACCTCCCCAAGATAGAGTATAAAAGGCAACAGAAAAACCTCCCACCCAGCACCGCGCCACACTACGATGACCCCTTGACTCGACACCGGCTGAGCTACCTCAACGGCGGAGGGGGTAGCGGAAAAACTACGAGAGCTATCGAGCTCTTCCGGGCGAGAGACCCACTGGTGTTCACCCCGACCCACCGCCTCGCGAAGGAGATGAGAGGCAGAGGCGTCAAAGCCCAGACCTACCACAGCTTCTTCCGCTGGAGCGGCCAGAATGACTGAACGCCCGACCGCATGGGCCAAAAGTTTATCCCACGTTTCATCATCTGGGACGAGGTCTGCACTGTGCCCAGGCCTATCCTCGAGATGTTCTTGGACTGGCTAGAGCAGCGTGGGGTCCAGGTCGTCTGCTGCGGTGATCAGGGCCAGTCTCCACCAATCGCTGGAGAGATGCCCCATAACTGGCTGGGACCGGTTTGTGGAGCGGTGGAGGCCAGAGGACCTTATCCTAACCAGCTGCCAGAAGGTCCGAGACCGGGCGCAGGAGCTGTTGCTTCAGAGACACAAGGAAAAATTCCCAGACGCCCCAGTACCGCTGCTATACCAACCAAAAGACAGCAGGAAACAGAACATTATGGTCACCATACCCGGCACAGATCGAAAAGAAGAGCTCGTCCTCAATGACATCGAATATGTCACTAAGGAAGCTGCGGAAGGGGCTATCAAATCTGATGACTGGCGCCTCGGCTATTCACTCACAGTACATTCTTCGCAGGGTCTCACCATTTATGACCCACAAAAGGTCTGGATCATCGACGACTATCTCCAGTGGTCCAACCTAGTATACCTGGCCGTGTCCCGTGTGGAGTATATGCGCCAGATAGAAGGGGTAACCTGTCCACCAGTAAAGGGTACTGAGGTCAGGCAACCCACAGAGCACGACATTAGGAAGGCCATCCAGAAGAAGCTTGTCTGCTACAAGCGCCAGGACCAGGCTAAAAGTCATGATTTCAATCTCACGGTGGACTACGTCCTGCGGCTCAAAGAGAGCCAAGAAAATCGCTGCGCTGCGTGTAAAATCGAAATGCTCTGGGCCTACGAACACAAAGACACGCAGCAGTTCAGTGTAGACAGGCTGGATAACAGCAAGGGGCACTGCAAGGGAAATGTGCGCCTCTATTGCCTAGAGTGCAACCGAAAACGAGGGGGTGCGGTACTCATCGAGCAAGTACGCCATCCGGCGGCAGCTGAGTATCGGGAGGCACCAAAAGGAGCTCTTCCCGGACAAACCCACGAGCAGGACCATCTTGCAGATACTACAGGACAGGCTCATCAGGCTTGGTGACCGAGCGTCCAAGCCGATACACCTGGAGGGACCACACTGGATCAGTCGCGCGACGTCTTCCACCCTCCAGCTCGCCATCCTGGTATAGGTGCCGAACGCCAACACCAGAGGGAAGCTTTTTTCTCTTTGAGACCAACGGGGCGACCAGCAACAACAGAAGAGGGTTTTTGTGTCACAGCCACAACCTTGATGGCATCCTTAGGCTTCTTACCGGTGAGGCGGGTCACTTCTCCGTTCAGGGCCCTAACGACGGCAGGCAGTCGAGCCACCCACTCCGTTGAACGCGCCCCCAACGGAAGTCGCATCTCCTGGACGTATTGGTGCCCAAACAACCGCTCAGCCAGGGTCCGGTTAAAGCGCTCCACGATCCCCTGGTCCCGAGGAATGTCCACACGACCGCGCCTGACAGAAACGTCATGCTTGGTCAGTAGCTGGCTCACCGCGCCCATAAACTCGCGCCCCGGGTCAACCTGAAGAAGCTTCGGCCAGCTAAGAGGGCTCCGCTTGTAGATGCGGGAGAGAGCGTCAGCGACCTCTTTGGCTTCTTTTGTGGCCAGAGGCTCGGCCTCCTTGTAGCGCGATACCACATCTACAAGCGTGAGTGCATACTTGTAGGTTTTGCGACCACGGGGGAAGCGGTCGTGTGGTAGAAAGAGCAGGTCGGCTTGATGAACCTCGTTCGGCATCTTTACACCAAAACGCGGGCGTGGAACATGGCGAGGGCGCGGAAGATAAATCTGCCAAATGACCTGCTTCTTGAGCCATTTCGGGCCATATTTTCGGAGACTCTGGCTGCTGCGGCGAGGTTCTTGATAGCCGCTAGCCCCTTCCAGTAACCGCTCGGGCTGTAGTAGTGCCCCGCGAGGCGTAGGGATAGCTTTTTTGTTTTACGACTCATTGTAGTTGCTGTCGTGCCGACATTCCAAGAGGTGAAAGTCTCCAATATTGCTAGTGTGCGTGGCAACTGGCCTTGTGCACAAAACATGCGGCTCTACTAGGCTACAAGTTTTTGGCTATTTTATAGCTGACCAGGCCTATAGCTGCCATCCCCAGCAAGATGAAAGCAATCTCGCGGTCTTTCTGCGAACCAGACGGCGCGTAGAAGTCCAAAAGACGAGGCTCTGAGCGGAGAGGGTCAAGTTTTTTGCCCGTGACTTGTGAGTACTCGCGGATTGCGCCATCGACATCATGGAATGTGCGAACGGCGTGTCTCTGTCGTCGGAGCTCTTCATTTATCCAGTCAAGCCTTTCGGTTCGCTTTTTTGTCCATGCATCCCTTGCAGGCTGGAGCTGTTCTATAGCCTTGTCATGGCGTTTGCGCTCTTCGTCAACACCCGAACTTCGAAACATTGAAAAGAGGTAATTCGACCCACTGAAGGCAAGAGCATTGACCAGAGCTCCACCCACTAGCAAGGCAATCGAGGCCATGTTTTATACGCTGTTTCCGCTGGCACGGCTACTGTTTTTACCTTCTGACATCTTTGAAGACATTATTGCATACGAAAAGGATCTTTTAATTGCTCGGTCCCCGTAGTTTCGGTCGGAACGACTGGCGTCAGGCGCGCTGCCGCTCGACGATCGATTGGCTCTCTCACAAGCGGCGATCCTGAAAGGGCACGCGAGCGCAACATGTATCCCACGAGCAGAGCCCCTGCAATTCCTAAACTGCTTAGTGTATAAGGAGCCCACTGTGGTCCAGCACTTCGTGCGATTTCGACGGTCGGTTCGGTGCTTGAGGTGGTCGTCTCGGCAGCCTATGACACTCCTGTGGGAGCAAGACGTTCCTTGGCCTCCTTGAGCTCCATCTTCAGTCGTTCTTGTTTGGCCTTTCGCGCGGTAGCGCCCTTTCGTCCCGCTTCCACCTTTTTAGGGTTCTTTTCATCAGGCGCTGTCCCTTCCTGACTGAGGATCTGTCGAGTCACTCTCACCGGTGGCTGATTCGCTCGTGGTTCCAGTACCTCCGTCATCATCGAACGTAGACGCATATGTCCGGGGGCATGTGTGTCCAAATTGGCAGTGTTTAACAGTGGTAAGTAATGTGGTCAGGGGTGCTAAGAGCATCCCGAAGCGGTGGTACAGCTGACAGGTAGCATTGCTTAGCGCATGCTCAACACAGGGGTCATCTTCTAGGTCAGCAACGAGCTTTGACTGATTTTCAGATGGAATGGGGAACAAAGAGCTGGCTGCCATGGCATAGAGCTGAAGTGCAGCTGTCCCCAAGGGCTTAGTCATGTTAGCTCCCAAGCGCGCTTCATAGCGAGCATACAGTTTGTCAACTTCTATATCGTCCAGGCTTTCGACCTGGTCCGGTGTAATGACCCTCCCCATGTACTCCTTGGCCTGTCCTCCGGTGGCCAATGCTGCTAGTCTTTCGCGCTTACTAGCAATAGTCATCCCGGCGGCTCCTTCGGAGCCAGAGCGAGACATATGCGGTTCCGGCTGCCGCGCCGACGTGGCAACTAGATGTAGCCGCCTTGGCGGCACAACTGTCGGCCTCTTCTTCCAACAGCTTGTCAACAATCTCATCGCAATCCATGTTTGCTACGTGCGTGGCCCGTATCACTTGCGCGTGCCGCTGGCAAAGGTTAATACTATGACTTACATATCTCTTCAATTTAATATATTCGTAAATGATATACACAAAGGCCCCGAGAGTAAGAATCTGGCAAAGCAGTAGCACTTCCCACATTTACGGCCTAAACAACAGTTAACGGTTAGCTAACAACCATATACGCAGCCAGCTGGTCAGTTTTTAGCAGGAGTTTTGCATGTTTTGTCTCTGCCAGCAGCGCCCTAGTTTTGAGTCGCTCATCTCTTGTTGGAATAACATCGTTCTCGTGGAGGCACTCTGCAAAAGAATCGCGGTCCTTACAGTGAAACAGAGCGCACCATCGCGTCTGCTCTCGTAGATCCTTCAAGACCGAGTTGTACTTCTGGGTCAGCACCCAAACGCTCTGCTCGGTGTGGCGGCCACTGAAGGCTAGCTCAGACAGCCTGTCTTTCTTTTTGGTTAGAGCCTTGCTTGCGGCACAGTCGTCAATGATGTACAAAGTGTGTTCTCCGGCAAATAGGCGATAGAATGCTCGCAGATAGTCGTGGAGGCGCTCGCCGGGGTCGACTACGTAGATCTCTGGGTCAGCCCAGACCCAATGTCGGGCTAGATAGGTGTTGTTGTAGCGAATCGTGGGACAAAGGATGACGATGTGCTCAAAGACACCACGGAAGTGGCCTTCGAGTAGGTCAAGGGCGAGAACTGTCTTACCACACCCTGTCTGGCCACATATAATAGCGGAGTGGGGGTCTTTGGGAAGCAGCGGGGCTGCGCCATTAATTGAGCACTTCTTTGAGTCGGCCATCCTCGATATTCATTTGTGCATCCATGACGATGTACAGATAAACGTTCAATGTGCCGGGGCCGTCTGCTTCTTTTGTGATCTGGATGGTGATGCCCTCGCTGGCATTCACCACTCTTCGGCCGCTCCCATGTAGTCCATCATCGTCCGTGGCTCGCAGATCCAGCCATAGTGCATATTTTGTGGTCAGGAACTCCCCCAGGGAGACGTCTGCCAGATCCAGATCTTTTGCGGCCATTGCAGCCTCGGATTGACGTTTACTACCGGCTGCGAACTCTTTCTTGGTCTCATCCCACAGCTGGTGCGCTCTCAGTCCTTGACTGTACAGCTGATTCGGCACCCCCTCGATGCACACCTCTACCTTCGTGATGAGCGGATTATAGAAGTCCTCAGTGTCGCGCTACCAGGGGACAGGTTGTTCGAACAGCATGAGAATGCCCTTCATACTGCGAGCGGGCACGTTCAGGTTGATGTTCCAGAGAGTGTCAGATTTGTTACGTGTCATTCTGATCATTCTGATCATTCTGGGTGACCATTTCGAACCCTGGCCCCAGCACCGACTCCTTCCAAGCCAGTCGTTCCGACGAGCGGGACTGTAAAAGAGTGGGTCAAGAAACACCTACACGCCCTCGGCCGAATCCTCGCAAAGCTTGCCGGAAAAGCCGCGGCGTCGCTGCCCGGCAAAATTGGGAGCATTGTTTCCTGGTTTCTTAGCCTTATGTCGAAAACTGCTGGATGGCTTGCAGAGAATATGTGGTCCTTGGTTGTTGCGGCTGCGGGGCTGCTTTATGTGGTGACTCGCGACTGGCTAACGAAATAGCCAAATGGTCACCAGCCCAGCTACGATGACACCAACGATTGCGGTCTTTTCGTCGTCGTGTTGACTAGCTGGGACCGTGGAGGCAGCGACATCTCGCGAGGAGTGAACCGGCGCGGTGGGAACGGCATGATCCAGCGTCGCGGTCTTGCCACTCGCCGTGGGAACCACTCCTTTTTCTCCCGTATCTCCTTCTGTGTTTGGAGGAGCGACTGTTACGTTAACGTCCGCGTTCTCGCCAAGTTTTTGATTTTCTGTTGCAACTACGATCTCATTGTTGTAACCGGCTGTGCCCTCTCCTAAGATTCCTGTGCGCATCTGAGCCTGGGCGCCGAGGATGGCCCATACATACGTTCGAATGGAATCATTAACACGCTCGACGCCTGCATGTGTGAAGCCCTGCGATCTGTCCAGCATGAACGTTGTCCACGCCTTGTCAGCCTCCGATCCGTGCGCAATGTAGTCAATGTGAAAGTGTTTTTTTCGGAAAGTAAACGAATGCCAGGTTGGGTCGTTTGGAAGCCGCATGTAGCCTGCGTGTGTGGCATAGAAGTAAATCGTTCCTATGCTATTGTTTTCGCTCTGCTGCTGTCTCCAGTCGGTGTGCGGCGACACCCCAAACTCTGCACAGATGCGCTCATATGCTCTGCGGTCAAATGGATTGTTAAATGCCGCCCAGGCGTCGTCTTGTGGGAGCGGTGCCTGAATCTCTTTTAGGATCCGCCTGATCTGAAAGTAGACATGGAAGGTGTAGAGGGCCTGGCTGTGGCTAGCAGTTCGCGCGGTCCCTGTTCCAGCGGAAAAGACAGCCGCTAGGTGGTCGCTCACAGACACGCCGCAGCCGGTCGTGGCGCACCACACGGCAAAATTCAGCTGATTCTGCCAAAACTGCAAGGGATTAGAGCTCCACGCCTGAACAAGCTGGTCGCTTTTCACTTTAGGCAGACAGTATTTCACAAATATATTAGGAAACTGGGCCGCAAAGTCACCACTTGCTGTGTTCTCTAAGTTCACTAAGATATCTTGATGAGTGAATGTCGTCCCAGTAACACTTCGTGCAGTCGTAGACGACGTTCCAGCGGTGTACACCCCGCCCACTTGGTAGGTGGCGTTTACATTGAAGCTAAAGGCGTGTCTATCCATGCGCAATCCTTGCCGGTTTAGCACTTCGTGTGGCCGGCTATTATGTAACACTGAGCAACATTCAAAATGGCGCAGCAGTCGACCTCACGCATGCGCTCAAGAACCAAAACGGACAATACAAAGTAGCACTGCTCGAGCTCACTTTCTACCCACTATGGGAGAATGTCCCAGCCGGAACTAGCTTCTCTGTCCGCGGAAAGCTTGTGGTCGTCTCTAGCGGTTATTACAATGTCTGTTCCCTTAATAAAGAGGTCTTCAATCCACACGGGGCGGGCCTGGAGATAAACCATGCCACTGGTCGACTGAAGTTGACGACCGACAATAGAATACGACTACTTGGCCTTGCGCGGCTTCTGGGGTTCTCAGATCCTGACAGTACCCTTACTGGGACAGTGCAGGGCGACAGCTTCCCCACACTAGCACCCCATAAAGAAGTGTTCGCTCACCTGGGTGAGGTGAGCACATCACACAATCTAGTGGGGAAGGCAGTCGAGACGGCTGGCACCAGCACTGCGTACCCTTGTGTGGCCTACCCTTCCACTCTTCTGAGAGCTATATCTGTGACCGGTGAAGGAATAAACTGCGGAAAAAACATTTCTTTCCCTAATCCACAGTATAAGCCACTAATATCTGGCCCTATCCCGCAGCTAACGTTCTCCCTGTTAGATAAATCAGATACACCAGTAAAGACCGCTTTTATGAGTGTAACTCTTGCTATTCATCCCTGACAACGATGGTTGAATCCGCAGGACCCAGATGCAGTGATTTGGCCGTAAGCGATCTCGCTGATACCGTGGGGTTTGGCGAGGCAGGTTACACCGACCGCCTATACGGCTTTCAGTTCAAAAACGGCTTATATCATCGAAAGAAGCTTACGCCAGGAAGAACCACGGATGTAAGTTTCAAAGACCTTGAAGATATTAGCACGGAAAACACACGGACGCACGTGAGATATAGCCTCGTTAAAAAGGAAGACGGGCAATGGACTCTCGCCGAAAGTGACAATATGGGCTGTTTCTTTGACCTTAATGTGGTCGAATCGGGAGTACAGGTCGGTAAAGCTGGGTTTGTGAGAAAAGTTTTAAATCGAGGTACGGCATTCCTGTCCTACAGTCCGGTTGAAAACAACGTCAAAATACACCTCCAGCACTGGAGATTCTATATAAGAAGCACTGATTCTCGAAGGGCTCTAGTAATAAATACGTCGTTACCCGCCCTGACCACTCTTCCTCCATACTCAACTATCGTTGCTACAATACTGTTACCGCCTGCTCCCGCTCACGATAGATTCGTGGACATACTACCACATCTCCAGATAAAGTGGCAGAATAAGCACGCTGATCAAGAGTTGCGGATTTTCTTTGCTCTTAGCGCAGAAAAAAAGCCTGTCGTGCATCTGTCGTTAGAGGGCGTAACTACACGAGTAGGGGACGATGTGACCGTGGGCAATATTTTCCTAGCTGAAGGCGTCAGCTTAAAATCTCTCAAGGTGTTCAACCGGCCCTTGGATAACCTTGAGCTAGAGATTATTGACAACAGCATATAGATTTATCATGGGACTATCCAACATTGGACGAGGCCGAATCCGCACATGACTACAGGCTAAAGCACATATGTGATATACAGCATGAACTCTCCCAAGATCGTGATTCCCGGTCGAGCTTGTCCAAAAAATACCGCAAAGCGGTGAATGCTGTAGATGGCGTTGACTCTGCGCTTGCCACAGTGGCTTTGGGCCTCGGCGCGACTGGGGTCGGCCTCTTGTCGACTATAATTGCCGCACCCGTTGTTGTGGCACTTGAAGTCTCGGCTCTTTCGAGTGGTTTGGCTGGAATAGCTTGCAAGTTTATATCTCGACGCCTGACCATCAAAGCTAAAAAACACGATGAAATTCGCGTCCTAGCGTCTTCAAAATTGGATTCCATCGCAGATGTTATCTCGCAAGCCCTTGTGGATAACAAGATTTCTGATAGTGAATTCCGTCACATCCTAGCGGAGAAATCTAAATATGATGCGATGAAAAACGCTATCAGGACTAAATCGTTGAAAGCATCCCATATCAGCCAGGGAGAAAAAAACGAACTCCTGAAGCAAGGCAGGGAGGAAGCAAGGAAACAGTTTGCCAGGGCAATCGAAATAGAATCACGATAAACTGCTTTCTACAGGCGGATTATTAAAGACGCCATGCGCAGCCCATGTCACCCGGAACCGTGGGAACCACTACAATGTTCGCACGAACACCCTTAGTAGTTAGGCCTTTTTTCGGCGCATTAGTATATCATGTTAAAGCCATGGCTGACACTGCAAAAGAAGCATGTCGTCGATCGATGGTAAAATGCTAGCCAACATGGCCTACCATGCCGCTGTCATTAGCGGCTTAGCGATAGGTTATGCTCGTCTGGGCAAAATAGTTTGGAAAGGCCCTGCCCCCAAGTTAGACTTCACCGGCTATGACGTAGGAATGGTTATTGCAAACATCGGCCTGGCCATAGCCACGAAAGACTTGCTGATTAAGCAAGGAATCCTCCCCGCGGATATATTGAAGTAGGCACTCTGTCGCATTTACACGCGCGGAAGCGGACAATAAATACTACAGCACTGCCGTATCTGATAGCGAGCCGTTCGCAGGCCTACTGATAGCTAAATTTGATACGTTGGATACTTCCAAACTTGCGAATGGTTTTTTCTCTCCGTCTATTTACCCACCACTCGCTCTTACAACCCCCCCTCTCCCTCCCTCCTCCCTCCATCTATCCTCCCTCCCTCCTCCCCTCCATCTACCCTCCCCCTCCCCCTCCCTCCTGATTTATTTTTACAAAATTCCACCACGTCGCCAGAGTCCCTTAAGAATGACCGCGGGGATTTCCCGGGCTGTCTTACTATATATATTATTTTCCCACACCGATCATTCCGTAGGACTCTGGCAGGTACCTTGTTCGTACATGTTACCATCTAACACTCCTAATTGTTAGTCTAGTATTTTCGAAATTTATTTCACTAGGTAAATTACAGAAGTGATCGAAATATTTGTTCATACGACGGCAATTGACACATACGCTCATCAAAGGACCCCGGGAAAGTCTTTAATGAGGTATATACCGAAAGCAATAGTATATAACAAGGGAACAACCTGTTCATAGACAACAGACGTGGTGCGATCGGAATCGAACCAAGGTATTTTGCTTGTGAGTTCAGCGCTCTACCTCGGCCCTAATCCGATCTTCTGAAATTTGTAGGAAAAAAAATAAATCATATACCTTCCACTGGTGCGTGCGAGACAAGGGGCTTCCCCTCTCAATGTGTATTAAGCCGAGAGAAAAAAGCGATACCCCTCTTAACAGGTATTAAGCCGAGAGAAAAAAATCGATAGTAACCTGCATACACTAGCTCAAAGCGCGCGCTCTCAACTCCTCGTATGTCTGATCAGTGTTTGTCCTCAGTTCGTTGCTGTCAGGAGACCCATCATCGAGACAGAGCTGCTTCTTGTAGATGAATAACTCCGATATAAGGGTGGATAAGTCTGGTATAGAACCAAGGCTTGGGGTTGCTCCGTCTTCCTCCGAGTGTCCTTGTCTTCTTGTCTTCTCTCTCTGCAGACGATCAGAGGTGTTCTAGCCTTCTTGTCTCTCTGCTGGCCGCTCTTTCTCGGAGTTTCGAAAACGTCTGCTCTCTGAACAGATTCCACACAAAAAATCCGGCCCCCTAGAGGTCCTCTAGGCACCCCCACGCTGTCTGCTCTTCCCTCAACCTGTACAAAAAAAGTCTACTCGCCCCCCTGCTGCTATATGTCAATAACAGGAGAATATACAATAGTTCCAAGGTATATCTCTCTGTTCATCCGTTGAGGTCCACGAGATCAAATTAGCACATCGTGTATACTTCGTATACAGATATAATAGGCATGGAATATGTACGATGAGTAGAGAATAATATGTAGCCGGTGAATGGTATGTGTGTATACGTCGTATACGCATCAAAATATTTACGCATTATCCGGTAAAGTTAGTAGCCTAACTCCATCTAGGATGTTTGCTGACTTGATTGGACGAGAACTGTTCATTCCTGCGCTTTATTCCAGGTCGGGGGTGTCTGTTTTTCTATAGTTCCGTGAGTGGTTCCATTCTCCTGATCTGTTAGACTACTTGGGGTGATGTAAGCCGTCAGCGGGGCGTTTGTCTGCTTGGTCTCTTCCGTTATTGGCCACTCAACGATCATTCCCGGGGACTTGACGGTCTTTATGGTTCTTTGAAGGGCGGTCACTATACGGTAAAGGTGGAAGACCCCTCTTAGAGGGAATCACAGCTGGGATCACAGTCGGAAGGCTGTAGTCATTCTTTCATTCAGCATCACATCCCGGTACAGATAAATCCGGAGTAATAATCATCGTGTATCTTCAGATAATTGATCGAGCTGTCTTCATATCGGCGTATGTATACTTAGTATACTACGCACTATACAGTAAAGGTGGAATTACAACACATATAAGGGAATCACAGCTTGGGTCGCACTCGGAAGGCTGTAGTCAGGCTTTCATTCAGCATCACATCCCGGTACAGATAAATCCGGAGTAATAATCAGCGTGTATCCTTCAGATACTAGATCGAGCTGTCTCTATATCGGCGTATGTATACTTAGTATACTGATTATGCACTATGCAGTAAAGGTGGAAGACCCCTCT
Organism: Hanleya hanleyi; assembly: GCA_036873755.1. Lineage (NCBI taxonomy): Eukaryota > Metazoa > Mollusca > Polyplacophora > Lepidopleurida > Hanleyidae > Hanleya > Hanleya hanleyi. Next base: position 12,578 of record JAVTVY010045590.1, read on the forward strand.
TCGAGGGAATCAAAGCTGGGGTCAGAGTAGGAAGGCTGTAGTCAGTCTTTCATTCAGCATCACATCCCGGTACAGATAAATCCGGAGTACTAATCAGCTTGTATCCTTCAGATACTCGATCGAGCTGTCTCTATATCGGCGTATGTATACGTAGTATACTGATTACGCACTATACAGTAGAGGTTGAAGACACCTCTTCGAGGGAATCACAGCTTGAGTCACAGTCGGAAGGTTGAGTCAGTCTTTCATCCAGCACCACATCCCGGTACATACAAACTCCGGGGTAGTCATCAGCGTGTATCCTTCAGATACTCGATCGAGCTGTGTCTATATCGGCGTATGTATACTTAATATACTGGTTACGCACTATACAGTAAAGGTGGAAGACCCCTCTTCGAAGAAATCACAGCTTGGGTCACAGTCGGAAGGCTGTAGTCAGTCTTTCATCTAGCATTCCATCCAGATACATTAAAGGTAATCAAAACTTTGTGTTATAAAGCATCGATGAAGTGCTAATTTGCCTCAGAAGACCTCGATAGAAGACAGATTTCATATTCCATATCCAGGATGTAATATAATCATAAGATTATATTAATATAATATATGAATTGCACGCATTCAATGCTTATTCCGCAATTCAAATATTCAGGACAGAAGGGTATCAGAACGCCCAAGTTTGTGAGGATCAGAGAACCCGAAGGAACCCGATTCACATGTCAGGACATAAGAGGATCAAGTCTCCCCCAAAACAGTGCAAGAAGATGTCCATAAACATACCCACTCTCCTGGTATGTTCTGACCCCATTATTGGTGGATATAACCAATCTTATCCTGCGCCACAATGAATTTGCATTTAATGGCAAATTCTACCGACAAATTGTCGGGGCGGCGATAGGGGCGGTCCCCTCTCCAGAGTTATGCGACATCGCGATCTTCAAACACATCAACCTACTATTAAACAGGTTCCCGCAACGAGAGAACATCCTGTTTCATAAACGATTCAGAGATGATGGATGCATTATATATAATGGCCCGGAAAAGGAGATAGTAAACTTATTTGATACGACGAATACGGCACATCCACTACTCAAGTTTACGTACGAGATCTCTGATACGAATGCTACGTTCCTAGACACGGTTATTTTCAAAGGAAAACGATTTCAGGACAACTAGACGCTGGACATCAAGTGCCACACCAAACCGACGGAAACCTACCAATACATCCACAGAAAATCAGCACATCCACAATCTTGCTTTAAGTCCTTTATAAAAGGAGAGATTGTGCGATACGCCAGAAACTGTAACAACCACAATGATTTCTTGGAAAAAGTTGCCGTTTTTGAAACCAAACTCAGGCTGAGAGGTTACGAGAAAAAAGAAACTCAAACCTGTATCTCTGAAGTCAACCACTCGAACAGAATGAGTCTTTTAAGGCGAAAGACTAACAGCCGAAATGAACTGATCAAGACGAAGAAACCAGTGCGTTTCATCACGACATTCCACCCTGCTGCCCATCATGTCACGAGGATTATTAGGAAATACTGTTATCTTATTCAAGAGAACAAAGAAACCAATATGATATTTCCTACCCGCCCAACACGTGTCTTTAAAAGAAGAAGAAACTTGAAGGAACTGCTACGCAAATCGAGGATTTGACGGCTTACATCTTCCTGTATTAAAAGGCGACCCCTGATGAGAGATATGCATGTGGATTTATCTAAGATAACTCCCGAAATTATCACGAAACATTGCTCTGACGTATATATATAGAACACATATATTTACGGAACTGTGAATACTACCACAGGAAATATTCAGACAATGTCGGGTCAGAACATACCAGGAGAGTGGGTATGTTCATGGACATCTTCTTGCACTTCGTGGCGTGCACGTGTGTGACAACGCAAACTGTCCAGGCGATGAAAGCGCTTCGAGCAAGTTGTGCAAGAGAACATATCGGCTGTGGATCTGGAAATGATGAATGCCGTATAAATTCCGGCTCTTATAGCCCAACATAGGAGTACCCGGATGTTCTACAGTCAGGGATGTACAAGAACCCGGATGTACCCGGATGTAAAAGTCCCGGATGTAAAAGTGCCCGGATGTTCACGAATGTCCCACCATCCCGGACTTCTATCAGGCCCAGGTCCAGAAGGTCTCATGTCCTGCATGTGAATAGTTAGTCATATTGTGTGTGTATGCATGTGTGCGCCTGTGAGTATGCACCTGTGTGTGCGTGTGTGTGTGTGTACGTGTGTATGTCTGTGTGTATGTGCCTGTGTGTATGTGTGCGTCTGTGTGTATGTGTATGTGCGTGTGCGCGTGTGTGTGTATATATGCGTCTGTGTGTATGTGTGTGTGTGTGTGTATGCGTGTATGCGTGTGTATTCAATTGTGTGCATGCGTGTGTGTGTATGTGTATGCGCGTATGTGTATGCAAGTGTGTGTATGTGTGTGTGTGTGTGCGTGTGTATGTGTGTATGCGTGTGTGTATGCATGTGTGTATGTATGCATGTGTGTGTGTATGCGTCTGTGTGTGCTTGCGAGTGTGTGTATGCGTGTGTGTATTCGTGCGTGTGTGCGTGTGTGTATGTGTGTGCACGTGCGTGCGTGTGTGTATGCGTCTGTGTGTATTGTGTGTGCGCGTGTGTGCATGTGCGTGTTTGTATGCGTGTGTATGTGTGTATGTGTATGTGTGTGTGTGTGTGCTTGCGTATGTGTGTGTGTGTGTGTACGCGTGTGCATGTATGCGTGTATGTGTATGTGTGTTTGTGTGCGTGTGTGTGTGTGTATGCGTCTGTGTGTGTGTGCGTGTGCGTGCATGTGTGTGTGTGTGAATGCGTGTATGCGTCTGTGTGTATGCGTGTGTGTGTGTGTATGCGTGTGTGTGTGTGTGTGCATGCGTGTGTGTGTATGCATGTGTGTGTATGTGTGTGAGTATGCGTCTGTGTGTATGTGTGTGCGTGTGTGTATGTGTGTATGTGTGTGCCTCTGTGTATGCATGTGTGTTTCTGTATACGTCTGCGTGTAGATGTGTGTGTGTGTCATGATACAGACAGATGAGAGAAAAAGATCAAAACGTTCACCGGGTACTGTGGTTTTACATCAGGGTCCTTATCTTACATCCGGTTTTGGAGACCTGTTGACCTCACTAATTTGCATATGACCGCTGTGAGGTCACTTCCGCTTCTGCTCACGTGACCGGAACTGACCTTTGGCCCCTGTGCGCGCTGACAAAAGAATACCGGATGAAAATTGGGCACAGGGGCCAAAGGTCAGTTCCGGTCACGTGAACGGAAGCGCAAGTGACTCCACAGAGGTCATATGCAAGTTATTGAGGTCAACAGGTGTCCAAAATCGGATGTAAGATGAGGACACAGTATCCGGTGAATCTTTTTCTCTCATCTGTCTGTATCATGACATACGGCGACACACACACACCTACACACAGACGTATACACAAACACACATGCATACACACATACATACACACACATACACACACACGCACACGCAGACGCATACACACACACACGCATGCACCCAGACGCATACACACATACACACACGCGAGCACACACACAGACGCAAACACATACACATACACGCATACACGCACACGCGTACACACACACGCAAGCAGACACATACGCGTACACACACGCAAGCACACACACACGCACACACAAGCACGCATACACACACGCATACACACACTCGCAAGCACACACTCGCAAGCACACACAGGCGCATACACATACATGCATACATACACATGCAAACACATACACACAGACGCATATACACACACACGCATACACATACACATACACACATTCACACAGACGCAAACATACACACAGACACATACACAGACATGCACACGTGTACAGACACACACACACGCACACACAGGTGCATACTCACAGGCGCACACATGCATACACACACACAATACTTTCTGAAATGATGACTTCTGACTGGTCGATAGGACGGTCACCTTCCCTCTAACTATAAATACGGAAACAGGCATGTTAGATGTACATTTCTCACAACCTGTACCAGATCCGATCAAATGAAAAAGCCAGCCAATTCCAAGGCAGATGAGCAATCGTTTAAGATTGGCGAAAAGGTGCCGGTTTCCGCTCGACTCCCCAAAAGAGTTATCAAAAGATATCCGCCCATAACTATGGAAATGATAGATGATTTCTTCATTGTGGGTTACAGCTCAACCAAGGGAGAGCCAGGAGATCTCCGCTACCATCGACAGCGATGCCTGACCTGCCTTGAAGGTGTACCCTTGGTCGGGTGTGATCTATGCACGAGAAGAGAGGAGATTTTCCAGTGGGCGAAGTGAATTGAACATCCGGGCACATTTACATCCGGGGACTTTTACATCCGGGTACATCCGGGTTCTTGTACATCCGTGTTCTTGTCGCTGACGTCCGCGCTTACATCCGGGTACTTCTATGTTGGACTATAAGAGCCAGAATTTTTAAGGCATTCATCATTTCCAGATCCGCAGCCGACATGTTATCTTGCTCAACTTGCCACAAGCCATTTACGCGCACAGAAGATTTGCGACGACACGAGTCCTCCATCCACAACGGTGCACGAGATACTTGTATAACCTGCGCACGGTCATTTAATCGGGAAGATGCTTTACTGCGCCACGAACGCTCCACAAGGGCGCGACGGAACAATGTAATGAATGTGGTCAACTCTTCAAACGACCCAGTCAATTAAGACAGCACCAACATTTGATTCATGGTCCGTCACCACGGTATGAGCGACAACTTCCCACTAAAGAGGCACCCATGAGGGTCGGATCTAGAGAAGATGAGCCCGGGGAGACGAATGCCACTGGTGATGCGATCACGGAGAGCTCGCCTATACCCACAGTTCAGAAGAGCCTAGATATCCAGCCGGTCTCTACCATTACTTGTCCCATTCATACGCCTGACAACAACGAACATTTTCTGGAAGATGCGGTGGATATTGCCAGCGATCTCTTACAGGACGCCCATCCAGTGAGTGACATCTATCGGCGCCATTGGCCCATGATACGGCACTGTTTCCACCGTCATCGCCCTATTCAAGATATCTACAATTTCCGACTGACCAACCTCGCCCGTCTATGCAGCTACGTGGAAGCCATCTTCAATGACCAATCTACGTCCTTCAAATTAAATCTGGCGTTTGGTTATGTACTGCAGCATAAGGAGACAGGCCAAGTCCGATGCTTTTACCCGAGCGGTAACATCCGGCTATTTGACCAACCGTTTACCGTCATTAACCGGGCGTCGCTACAGCCCGTGCTGGACCAAGTGGACCAATTGGATCCCTTGAGATGGGCCTATGAACAGCGCCCCAACACCAAGTGGATAGTGGAGAGGGTCACCAATGTCACGTTTTTCGTGACGAAATTACGGAATCTTCCCATCGGATGAATGTATTCACCCAGGCACTGATAGATACTTAGAATGCGCAAACAACTATCTGAGGATATGTTGCCTCAACGGTATCCTGGCCTGCCCGACGATGATTAAAACAAATGGTTCAGAGCGAACATGGCCGAAGATGGATCTTTCTGCAATGGAGACTTCTGATTGGACAAGAATACATCTAACGGACAGGAACGAATATGACAGATGCAAATGGTAGCCTCTGATTGGACAAGAGTCTCTTTGAGTTGTAAACATACCCAACGCGGCTCCCCCAGCGTGGGTATGATGTAACATTGGGAGAATAAACTATATGAAAAAAAATTCTTGTTGTTGTTGTTCTCTCATGTGTCATCCTTGTTGTTGTTGTTGTTCTCTCTCCGGTCTATATCATGGCATCAAGGCGTTATGTTAGAGTGTCAAGGCGTTACGACGGGCGTTGACGGGCTTCAGTGCATTTCGAAGAATTACTGACAATTCCATGGAATATCTAGAAAATCAGAGCTTCTGAGCTATTTCACCAGGGCGTTGAAGCATTAAGCTTGGCGTTGGCGGGCGTTGCTACAAGATGACACCTCACACGACGCATTCGCACGACGGATGGTCCATCTCTACACCAAACACCTTCCTTCACTGCTCTAAAATGCCCACTTTCGCTACTATTCGTACTGATGACGTCACCAATGACGTCACAGATGCTGTGGACATCCCTGAAATCGGGGTCTACACCCCGAGAGCTACAAAATGACACATCCCACGACACATTTGACCCAATAGTGGCCTACCTAGACCCAAAATACCTTCCTTGACTTAAACGAAATGCCCGCTTTCGCTACTACTCGTACTGATGACGTCATCGATGACGCCACAGATGCTGTGGACAGCCCTCAAATCGGGTCTACACCCCGAGAGCTACAAAATGACACATCCTACGACACATTCGGACCCATAGTAGTCCATCTCTACTCCAAACACCCCTCCACGCACCCCCAAAATGACCACTTTACTTAATACACCCAACTGCGCATGCGCAGATTGACGCGACATGCAATAAAATACATACCATTCTGACTCTACCCCACAAAAGCTTCACCTAGACACCTCCCACGACCCATTTGGACCCATAGCGGTCCATCTCTACCCCAAACACACCCCCACGTACCCACTAAATGCCTGCTTTCTATACTACGGCCAGACTGCGCATGCGCAGAATATTGAAAACGGACGAAACATTAGTCCAGTCGGATGCTCCCTCACGTATGCTTCACATTGATACCTCACTCGACTCCATCGGATCATTAGGGGCCCACCTAGAACCCAAAACGTCTATTTCCATACCCTTTTCCCACAAATACCTGTCTGCGCATGCGCAGAATGTTGACAACGAACGATACACTAGTCCAGGCGGTTGCTCCCTCACATATGTTTCACATTGATACCTCACTCGACTCCATCGGCCCATTAGTGGCTCGCCTAGATCCCAAAACGTCTATTTCCATACCCTTTTCCCACAATTTCGTGTCTGCGCATGCGCAGAATGTTGACAACGAACGACACACTAGACCAGACGGATGCTCTCTCACGACTGCTTCACATTGATACCTCATACGACTCCATAGGACCAATAGTGGCCCACCTAGACCCTAAAACGTCTATTTCCACACCCTTTTCCCACAATTCCCTGTCTGCGCATGCGCAGAATGTTGAAAACGAACGACACACTAGCCCAGATGCTCCGTGACGAGAGCTTCAAAATAAGACCTCATACGACTCCATTGGACCAATAGTGACCCATGTCGGCGCCAAAATGTCTATTTCCATATACTTGGTATACTGCGCTTGCGCAGAATGACGATATTTCAACCCCACGCCCATCCCGTCGGATGCCCCCTCACATATGCTTCACATTGATACCTCATACGACTCCATCGACCCACTAGTGGCCCACCTAGACCCCAAAACGTCTATTTCCATACACTTTGTCTATAGATTTAATATGCATTCCTAGTACCCGTCCTCTGCATGGCAGAACTGCACAACCCAGAACAAGTCTGGACATGCCTTGATCTCGGGGAGTCAGGTGTTCGGCACGTGAGCTCACTCACGCAGACGCCAGACTAGGTGTTCACGGTCGCCGCAACATTGTAGCGAACGTGCAACATTGTTGCAATTCGGGGAGCCAGGTGTTCGGCACGTGAACTCACTCACACAGACACGTAGGCACCAAACCAGGTGTTCACGATGCCACAACATTGTAGCGAACGTGCAACAATGTTGCAATTCGGGGAGCCAGGTGTTCGGCACGTGACAACCCCCAGTCCAAGCAGACGTCAGCGAAATTCTGGGGGGAAAACCCCCACAGACAGATCAGTACATCAATTCCTATCATGTTCCCAGGTCACACCCCATTCACACAGACGCTCATGCATAGAAACCCACAGACAGGTCAGTACATGTCCTATCGATGTTCACAGGTCACATCCCATTCACACAGACCCTCATACATACCCTATTTTCGGGAAAAAATCCTAATTTTACATGCACCCACCCCATTGACTTGATAGGCAGGTCCCAGTAAGCCCGGGGACCGATATTAGCCCTTTTGGCTAGAGTTGGTAGGGGTTTTCCCCTATTTTAGGGGTAAAGTCCGTGTTCCGTTTTTATAGTTTCGGGACAAATCCTAATTTTACATGCACCCCACCCATGACTGAATAGCCCTCGAGGAGAGCTTCACTTTGATACCTCACTCAACCCAATCGGACCATGCAGCGTATTTGAAGTCTGGGACTACTTTTTCTCCGCTGAAGTTTTATCCCACTACCGCATCACCACCAGACCGCACTACCGGGGAGGACTACATACCCTGCAAAAATTGGAACTCTCTTGTATTCGAAGGTAGCTTTTTGGTCATTCTGTCGGAACTATAGTGAACTTGAACTCTGTGACCGCCACAATATGCAAATTTTTTAAGTCAACCTGACTCGAAAAGCACTTTCCCTACTACTCTCTTGGCAATCTCTGTTTCGGTATCCGTCGGTGGGCTCTCAACAGTCTCTGTATCAGCTTCTTGTGCCTCGGAGTCTTCAATTCCATGTCTATTTTTCTCGTGTGGCATCATATTGTAACGTCTGGTGAACGTGCGTTCGCACTCAGAGCAAGTATAATCCATGCTGACGGTTGAACGTCGAATGTGTGTGTTTTGAGAATACACTTGCTTTTATAGACCGTAACGCCCGTCAACGCTTAGCTTAACGCTTCAGCGCCCTGGTGAACTAGCTCAGAAGCTCTGATTTTCGTGGAATTGCCACCAATACCGCCCTATCTTTATGCCTTATCGCCTTATCTTAACACCATAACGCCATAGCTTAAGGTTACTGTATCGGGTCGAAGCTTCAAAATCTGCATTTTTGTTGTTTGTCTTATACCAGAGTACACAGTCAAACCTACAAGTCGGGGGAATAAGAAATTATGAAAATTAGTGCACTGTAGTAAAAAACATGACTTTTTAAAACTCAAGCCATTCCTGGTGCAGTAGTGCTGATTGGTTTTTGGCCTTTTTCTCCGTTTAGTTTTTCGCCAAAAAGTGTTTTTTCCTGTTCAAATTTGTTATTTGATGTACAAACAGGAACTTTGGACACAATATTCCAATCATGCAGATCTTCAAAAGCTTGCCGCAAATTTTATAAGTTCGGCCCTGTTCATGAATTATTTATGATTTAGTGGAGAGGGGTCGAGTTTTTGTGGCTTTTTTCAATCTTTGCACTTTGCACGACGATAAAATAACTTCTAGGCCCTTACTAAAAAAAACTGAGGCAACCTATTTTTATTCAAGCAGTTGAAATGAAGGAAAAAATTGGCTGTATGGTGCTCAGTAGTATATAAATGAGGAAATTCTGTCGTAAAAAAGGGGGTGAAGCGTGAAGGTGATGACGTCAGGGATGACTTCACTTCCGGGTCAAAGGTCACTTCCGGTAACGTCAGTTCCGGGTCAAAAGATCACTTCAGAGTCATAGGTCACTTCCGGGCAGGTGACGACTCAGCAAGAGTTATCTGCCCCTAAATATGACCGTACGCTTCAGTTATTTCAATTTTTGTCCCAATGGGGAACCCACGCATGAACATTTGCCGTATGGGGCGTGGCACCATGTTTTCTCTGCCTCACGCTGTAGAACACGATGGTAGTGATCTCGAGGCCATTGGGTCACTTTTGCAGATCTGTGGTGGACATGTTAGTCCCATTCCGGTGCAGTGGATAACGACCTGGCACCATGCTAACTACAAGCAACTGATCCGTCAGTCATAATTCAGCCGTCGTCCATTAAAGAATATACGCGTCCATAGTCCAAAGACATATTCCATATTCCATATAACAGCATCAGCACCAAATTCAAAAAGACAATCATTTTTTTTTTTTATAATTGATATTTTATTTGGCTTTTCATATAATGGACAGGACATATACAGCATGTATACAGCATACAGACAACACACATACGCAGCTTAGGTTTGTTCTGCAAAAACATTGAAAACATCACAAAATTGAGGAACGCATTTTTACAATAGCATCAATTAATAGTACAATATACTAGTTTTTTTCCAGATTTGTCATCAATTCCTAGATTTAACATTGATTAAAGCAGCCATATTGATATATATCTGTATGCATATTCTTGCAAAATACCTAGGATTTCAATAATAAATGTAGTGTCGACCAATATTGATCAAAAATATGCCTTTCACAATTTTTATATCTGATATATCTGTCTAATTCATATGCTGATTTAAGATCTTTTTGAATACTTTCGAAAGTTGGCAATTTCTTAGCTGCTTTCATCCTGTAAATTGAAAATTTTATCACTGACATAGCATAGTTAAGTGGTTTATTTCGCGTTTCTAAAAGTCCAAAAATTACTTTCTTCGGCGTGAATGAAACGGGAATACCCACAGAGGCGAACCACTGCTCTATGTGTTGCCAAATAGGTTTTATATGTTCACATTCCCATAATAAGTGGAGGGTTGTCTCGGGGTTTTTATTACAAAAAGTACACCTACTACTAACAGTAGGATCAATCTTTTGGGCAAAGATATTGGTTGTCAGAATTCTATTCAGTATTCTATATTGAAACCATTTGAGCTTTACGTCTCGGTACTTAGATACATGGATATTAAAAGTTCGCCATTCCCTTTCAGTAAAAGATTCTCCAAGAATTTTTTCCCATTTTAAATGAGCAGTCGATTTAGTAAACTTTGTGTCTAGTAAGGTTCTATAGTAAGTTTTACAACCTTTTCGGACGCTCAATAAAGACGAAACATGGGGTGGAATCAGCGGAGTTATTGTTTGTTTCTGTAAAGATAAAATTCCTTTTTTATTTGCCGCCTTTTTTATTGCCTGGCATACAGATATATACTCCAAAAAGTTTGATCTGCATAGAAAGGTTTTCCTGAATGTATCAAATTTTAGGAATGTTCCGTCGGCTTCCAAAAGATCATTAACGAAACGGACACCTTTTCTATCCCAATCGGATAAATAAAACGCTTTGTTATCTATGGTAACATTCTCATTATACCATATTATCTCATTGGAAAATATATGGCTCGTTTTGTAATCTAGTTTTGCTTGAAAATCGGCCCATGCTACAAGAACGTCCTTCCAGAAAAGATTGTCAATATATGGGATGACGGTTTTTCTTAAGAAAGCAGAACCGACTGTCACCATGCTTTGGTTTTGTGGCATATACAGTAGGACTAGTTTTCCCCATTTAGGATTATTCAGATATAATCTTCTAATCCACGATATTTTTTGTGCCTGGATGACGAATTTTATTACCGGGATATCCAAGCCTCCATCTTCTACAGTTTTGGTTGCCATTTTCCTGGAAATTTTGTCTGGTTTAGAGTTCCATACAAACGCGAAACAGCTTTTTTGAAATTCTTCTATCATTAGTTCAGATGGATCTGGGAGAGCTGCAAAAATGTGATTTAGTTTTGACAAAAGTAAGCTTTTCAGAATAACAACTCTACCTATTGGAGTCAGTCCACGTCTTGACCATATTCTCATGGCAGAAGAAATATCCTTTAATTTGTCTTTATAGTTTCTCTCCACCATTTCAGCTAGGTTGTGGGTGAAAACCAGTCCTAATAATTTAAAATCGCCTTGTGACCAATCCAAATGCCATTTTGTTTTCAACATTATGTTGGATGTTTTAAGTGAACCTATTCGAACAATTTTTGTTTTGTCTACATTCATTTTTAAACCTGAAAAATTAGCAAAATGTTCCAATGTTTCCAGACATGAATTTAAACTCTTGAGGGATCCGTCTAGAAAAATTGTAGTATCGTCAGCATATTGGGACAGAAGGAATTCCTCATCTCCAATCTTGATACCCTTAATATTTGCATTGCCTCTAAGCATTGCTGCTAATATTTCGGCACAAATGAGAAAAATGTACGGTGATAATGGATCCCCTTGGCGACAGCCGCGTGATATGTCGAAGAACTGAGAAGCAAAGCCGTTAACTAACACACATGTCTGAGCGTTTTTGTAGAATATATTTATCCATTTTTGTATAGACGGGCCAAATTTGAAATATTCCAATGCCTTTTGTATAAACGACCAATCTACAGAGTCAAACGCTTTCTCGAAGCCTATCAACATTAACAAACCTGGTATTTGGTGATCCTCTGAATATTGCATTATATCATATACCAGCCTTGTGTTTTCACCAATAAATCTCCCAGCCATAAATCCTTTTTGATCCTCGTGAATTATATGTGGCAAACTAGTTTTTATTCTTTGTGCAATAGCCGCAGATGCAATTTTGTATGTAATATTTAATAATGATATAGGCCGCCAGTTTTTAAGCAGATGTTTTGCTTTACCCTCTTTAGGGAGACATGTTATAATTCCTCGTTGTTGGGTTACAGACAGAGCACCATTATCGTATGCAAAATTCAATGACTTAATTAAATAACTACCTAAATCGATCCAGAAAAATTTAAAAAACTCTGCCGTGTATCCATCTGGTCCAGGACTTTTATCATTCTTCATATTTTTAAGAGCCGACAAAATTTCTACCTTGCTTAGCTCTCCCTCCATAGATTCTGTCTGAATTTTACTAAGTTTCGGAACAGTGTCACCTAACAAACCGTCTATGTCTACCGAGCAAACGTCTTTCTTTGTATACAATTTCTTATAAAAAGTTTTAGTTTCTACTAGTATTTGGTCTGTTTCTGTAATTATTTCATTTTTTGAGTTTTCTATCCTCGTTATTGCCTTATTTAGGTAATTTCGATGTTCTAAGTTTAGAAAATATTTTGATGGTTTTTCGCCACTTTCTGACCATCTGGCTTTCGCCCTTATCATCATTCCCTCGACCCTACTTTTTTAAATTGATTCTAATTTTTTATTGGTTTCCTCTATATCATGTATGACACGGCGTTTCTCATCGTATTCTGTTAATTCATCTACTTTACTTTCCAATCTCACAAGATCCTCCTGCAACTTCAATTCTTCTTTCTTTTGTTCCCTTTTTTTATGCGAAGAGTATGATATAGATTTGCCTCGTATACCCAGTAGTATCATTTCAAATAGTAATTGATCGTTGATTGTTAGCTCCGATGTTTCCACTGGGTTTGTATTATCAGTTCTAGTGTATTGTTCTACTGTGTCCATTATTGAACCTTTAACAAGCTCTACATAGTCTTTGTCTTTTAGAAGTGAGTTATTAAATTTCCAAAATCCTTTGCCTTTTTTAAAATCTGTAAAGGAGAGTGATAAGCTGACAAGTGAATGATCTGATCTATAGCTGGGATGAATGTTGGAACATTTTACTCCGTGTAACAGGTTACGAGATGTCAAAAAAAAGTCGAGGCGCGATTGCTTAAGTGGAGTTGGCTGTCGCCAAGTATATCTTTTCACCTCCGGGTTAAACTCACGCCATGGATCTACTAAATCATAATATTCCTTTAGCTCCAAGACCCTTTCTCTACCTTTTGGATGGTTTACATGGATATAATTAAAGGTATCAAGATCTGGGTTTTGCACTAAATTCCAATCGCCACAAAGGATATAATGCTGACTATTCCATTCGTCTAATATTGTTTGGATATTGTCGATAAAATCTGGGTCATCTTCATTTGGGGCGTAAATAGAAACTAAAGTGAATGTTAGTTCTGGCATTTTAATTTCCAATATTAGATAGTTACCTTTTTTTGTATCTCGCCGTACTCTCAAAACTTCGAATTCAAAATTGTTGTTAAATAAGATTGCAACACCTCTTGAGTTATTAGAGTATGGGCTGATATATGTATCATAACCCCATTCTGTAGATACGTATTTTTTCATTTTTCGAGTGAAGTGAACATCCTGTAGGCAGTAGATGGACATTTTTTTATCACGGAGATGTCGAAATACGTCAATTCTTTTCTGCTTATTATTCAGTCCTCGACAGTTGACTGATGCTATTGTTATCTCTTGATTAGACGCCATTTAATGGAGGGAAAAATTCTTGTGAATTCCAGAAAAATGTACATAAGACAATAAAGACAGTTGATGTTTTTGCATATACCGTAATAAGTTTAACTTTCACTGAGCTGTACGCTGGTATGGTGTTCTTAATGTGTATGTCCTCTTCTGTCGAAAAAACCAAACTATTCAAAGCATGAGATATCAAAAGCAATGAATAAAAATACAAAATACAACAAGTAAATTTACTTCCAGGCATCCTCAAAATAAAGGAGTTTGCCTGCTCTGTCGGAGTGTGCAATATATACAATACAAATTCCGTATAGGCTGGTCAAACATGACATGTCCGTGTTGGTCCCATACGGGCCTCCCATCAGGGAAAATAGGAAAGCTTGGACAAGTTAAATGTAAAAAATGGATAATAATAATAATGGTAATTGAAGTAGAACAGATACGTTTTAACTAAATTGTTCAAAGTTGATAAAAAGAATGAACCGTTGCAACTTATGAGACTTTTACTTGGCAGCATATATTTATATTGACCAAAACAATTGAGAATATGCTCAAAAGTTGAGAACGTTAGGCAACTTTTTTTTAAGATAGAACAATTATGTTTTATAGCTTGCTCTACGCAAGGAGAAGACATCTATGCAGGTAAAGTATGTGCATATTGGTCATAAGACAAAGGTAAAAAAAAAAAAATAAAAAAAAAAATAAAAGAAGACAAAAAAAAAAATAGGAGTGGTGGGAGGTTTTCTGTGGACAATACACCTTTGCATTCCATGATATTGGTCCATTGAAACAAATAGGTCGGTGTTATTGTAAACTCTATTATGATTCTATATCCAATAAATATTTAAAGTATGATATTCGATATATTAGAATCATCACAATATTTTATATTTACCACCAACATGGACTGAATAATATACGGTACCAACACTAAATCTGCTGAACAAGTGTACATACTTTACATGTTACTGAAGATGAAAATATTCACATCCATGACGTGCAGAAATTTCCCGATTTAATTGGAAACGAAAAGGCGAGAAAAAAATCAGTGTAGAACTAGTGGCATTATATGATGCAGTCATACTTGAGCATCCGTCACTAGTAACTTCATTTTAGCAAAAGAACCCGACCGGTCTGACCGATCACGTGATCAATCACCTTAATGCGGTATACTGATCCATGTTGGACGGTGTGGCCGAACGATCCCTCTAACGGAAGGGCTCCCAGGGGATAAAAATTCACGATTCACGTGCGAAAGCAGACATGGCGGATCTCCACTTCAAGACTTCCAACTTAAATTTTCCACTATTTCTGGCGTGAGATACCATGATATTGACCAGAATACCATCATAATCTGAGTATTCTACTTCTCGCATGTCGAGAATATAAATATAACGAACATGAAACGTTTTCTGGCCACGCGAAAATTATGCATAATCGCTACCGAACCAGGGTCGGCGAGTTGTGCGCTTTCAAAGATCATTTCACGAAATCAACACACACTTATATACACAACCGTTCATATTTGATGAAAGGAAGTCTTTAGGCTGCATCACGATCAATCAATCTTTTAGACACACATACCTTGTAAATGGTTATATTTAGGGTCAAAATTGAACACTGTCACAGATCGGCGTCCGTGTTGCGCGTCTACATTACTCGCGTAGACAACGCGTTTTGTCAAAATGGAGACCGGTTTCGTAAATGGACAGACACATATATGCTGAATTTCCGTGGTAAAGTTTCACAAAAATTGCCTTTCTAACTCTATAATTCGATATGTTAATTAAAAAATGCTTTCGGGATAATAAATTCGTCAGAGTGTACGAGTTTCAGGGAGGGTCATAACTTTTCATACACCCTGGGAAAAACCTGAATAACTAATATTATGCTAGTGTCCTGCAAGAGAGAAGCGGTCAACAGTAGTAGTATAGTAAGCGTATTTCGAGCAAGGTTTTCCAGGGAGGTAATTCTTGGTCCCCTTTTTCCGCCAGGGGGCGCCACCAGTCCCGTATTACGTCACTTCCGGTCTGGGTGAATCGGGCGTGTGTATTCCTCCGCGGTAATGCGGTCTGGCGGTGATGCGGTCGCGAAAAAAAGCTTCCGCGGAGAAAAAGTAGTCCCCAGACTTCAGATACGCTGGATGGTCCGATTGGGTCGTATGAGGTATCAATGTGAAGCATTCGTGAAGGGGCATCCGAGGGGATGGGTGTGGGGTTGAAATTTCGTCATTCTGCGCATGCGCGGTAGACCAAGGGTATGGAAATAGCCGTTTTGGGATCTAGGGGAGCCACTATTGGACCGATGGGGTCGAGTGAGGTATCAATGCGAAGCCTATGTGAGGGGGCATCCGATGGCCTGGGTGTGGGGTTGGAACATGGTCATTCTGCGCATGCGCGGTAGACCAAGGGTATGGAAATAGCCGTTTTGGGGTTTAGGGCAGCCACTAATGGACCGATGGGGTCGAGTGAGGTATCCATGTGAAGCCTATGTGAGGGGGCATCCCACTGGGTGGATGTGGGGTCGGAATATCGTCATTCTGCGCATGCGCAATAGACAAAGGGTATGAAAATAGACGTTTTGGGATGTAGGTGAGCCACTAATGAGCCGATGGAGTTGAGTGAGGTATCAATGTGAAGCATAGGTGAGGGGGCATCCGATTGGACTAGTGTCTCGGCCGTTGTCCACATTCTGCGCATGCGCAGACAGGGAATTCAGGGAAAAGGGTGTGGAAATAGACGTTTTAGGGTTTAGGTGAGCCCCTCATGATCCTATGGTGTCGTATGAGGTCTTATTTTGAAGCTGTCGTGAGGGAGCATCCGCCTGGGCTAGTGTTTCGTTCATTGTCCATAGTCTGCGCATGCGCAGTCTGGCCGTCGTATAGAAATAGACGTGTTGGGGTTTAGGTGGGCCCCTATTGGGCCGATGGGATCGAGTGAGGTATCCATGTAAAGCAGTCGTGAGGGAGTATCCGACGGGGTGGGTGTGACGTGGGACTGACGTCATTCTGCGCATGCGCAGTAGAGAAAGTGTATGGAAATAGACGTTCTTGGGCCTAGCCGAGCTACTTTTGGGTCGATGGAGTCGAGTGAGGTATCCATGTGAAGCCTAGGTGAGGGAGCAACCGCCTGAAGTAGTGTCTCGGCCGTTGTCCACATTCTGCGCATGGGCAGACAGGGAATTGTGGGAAACGGGTGTGGAAATAGACGTTTTTGCGGTCTAGGTGGGCCACGAAGGGTCCGATGGAGTCGAGTGAGGTATCAAAGTGAAGCATTCGTGAAGGGGCATGCAGTCATGGGTGGATGCATGTAAAATTAGGGGTATGACGTCACTTCCGGTTTGGGTGAATGGGGCGTGACCTTGGAACATGATAGGACATGTACCGACCTGTCTGTGGGGGTTCTCCCGCCATAATTTCGCTGACATCTGCGCCTGCATCCGGGTATGCATGAGGGTCTGTGTGAATGGGGTGTGACCTGGGAACATGATAGGAAAGCATGTACTGACCTGTCTGTGGGGTTTTCCCGGCCCCGGCCCGGCCCGCCCCGGCTGCAGCGCGCGGGTTACTCCGGCCGCAGCGCGCGCGCGCACGCGCGGGTTCTCCGGACGCGCGCGCGGGTTCTCCGGAAGTGCGCGGCATCACCGGCAGTGTACGGGTGAATTTCGGATTATCCTAGGCCACTGATTGGCTACTTTCTCAACGGTGTTCAAAGCCAGTTTCACCGAATCCCCACATGTCTGTTATAGCCTTCTCTCTTCCAGGAAACAAGCCTATGTTTTTGTATACTATGATTGTCTTTTTGAATTTGGTGCTAATACCGTTATATGAAAAATGGAATAGGTCTTTGGATTATGGACGTGGATATTCTCTAATGGACGACGGCTGGATTATGAATGACGGACTAGACGCTTGTAATTCATGCATTATGCTCATTTTTTTATTCAGTAACAACAACAACGTGAGAACAGCCACGTGAAAACTGAAGCCCAGAACAGGTGGCTTGAACATTGAAAGAACTTAAGCCCAGAACAGGGGGGGGGGGCTTGTACATTGAAAGAACATAAGCCCAGAACAGGGGAGCTTGTACATTGAAAGAACTTAAGCCCAGAACGGGGCTTGTACATTGAAATGATGGGCGGCCCAGTCATATACGAGTACATCTCAGTCCTCGGCCTTGGGGTACTCGTCAAACATCTGTACGATGGTAGATAAGGGTCTTCCCCTGCATCGATGGTACAGGTAAAACAAGCAATATTGTCCGCACACGCTACTGGTCAGGCTTTGCAACGTTTGACTGTTCCAACATCACATCTCTGTGCCTTGATCCATGAAGTCTGTTAAATCGGGATGGAGGGGTGGCAGGCCGTACGGGTCAAAGTATTCGCCCTGCTGTTCTGTCAAGTACACGGCCACCCAATGTTCACCGGGCCGATCCATCGGGTCCGTGTTGAGAACGTAAGCAGCAGGATACATACGGTCTAATGGGAACACATATCGGCCGAACACTCCTTGAAAGACCATACGTGTCTCTGGGTCATTCTCCAGCACGGTGGTTATCTGGTCTGTATCCATGTTAGGTGGAGAAGTCACACAGGACGTTGCGCGCTTTGTCCACTTGAATTATGTTGTCAAACTCGGCGTAGCAGATCACATTGACGGTGCTCCGGAGGGCTCGTGCAAAGTGGATTTCCAACCGTAAATTGCCTTGCTTGGCGAGAGCCAGCTGATGGTCGTTCTCTAAGGTGGGGGTCAGATCGAAACAGAACAACGTGTATCCGTTCGCGTAGTCCTCCCGTCTGATCATATTCCCTTCGTCCTGGTAGATTTGACCGGTGGCTGTAAACAGGCTCTGATAGGCTCGAATGAAATTCGCGCGCCCAAAGTTCGGTGTTAAGGCTGTGGCTGGGACCTGTTGTCCATCCACATGCAGGGCCACAAAATTGATGCCGAAATGTTTAAAGTCAAACGGGTTCTCTGGGTAGGCTCCGCTGAAACTGGTATTTTCCACACAGGCCAGGATCAATCGCTTGGGTAGTTCCCCCAGGAACAGGTTTTCTCTGTTGGCGCTCATATTTCCAGCAGACACAGAGAACACTTTGGTTTGCACACGACGGATAGGGTACTGGGCTGCATGCCCGTCTACGTTATTGGCCATCAAGGCGAAGGTCGGAGGCGCCCGTATCAGTCGGATTTTGATGGGGATCTTGTTCAAGAGGTACCGGTCTTGCATGAAGATGTCTGCGTGCAGTCGACCCATGAGATCCACCGAGACGCCGTTCGCGGTCAAAGCCTTCCGTTTGCTATATCCCACATTGTCGTTCTCTGCGCCCATGTGCTCGGCTGTGTCCTGGTAGAATAAAGCGGCTGTGAGTTGAGATTTTTTAGCCTCTCGTCCATGCGACAACAGCGTCTCGATGTAGGCTCGATAGGGGTACGTCTTGGTCGAGTCACTGATGAGTTTGCCGCTGAGAAATATATCCACCTGTTGAAACATCGAGTGCAGCCAGAGATTTGTCGGGCCCACCGTTGCATGGTCCACGATTCTGGAGCCATCTCCATTGACGATGTTGGCTTTCACATACAAGTATGTATGGGCTAAATCCACATAGGTCGTATCCGCATTACTGATGGTGAACTCGATGGGCCCTGTTGCGTTGATGCTGGAGAGCGGGAGATGCTCCACCCATAATCCTTGTTCGGCACTGGCCTGTGTGGGCGGGACGGTCCACAAATCAAATTCACTGTTGGTGGAGGGGCAGGACTCTGCGTGGATCAAGGACATGTTTTAAGAAAAGATATCCTGGGTCTTCGATGTGCGTCGTCGCTTGGTCGGTCGTCGACTGGTGCGTGGTCTCGGTGGTGCAGGTCTATTATTCCCTACGGTGCGTTGTGCTTTGGCCACCAAGACGCCTCCCGCTTCTTTGGCCTGCCGTTTCAAGCCTTCTTTGGGTGCCGTACCCCCCCCAAGACATCACCGGCGACTTGCAGTCCACTGCGTACCGCTTGTTTGCCGATTGCTTTCACCCCACGCGTCACCAAGGGCAGGAACGTTTTGACGATGCTTCCGAGTATGTTCCTCAGTCCATGTGCTCGTTGCATACGTGCACCACTAAAGACCGGAAGGCCACCGCCGGCCTGTTGGGCATAATAGTCCATATAGCTGCGTGCATCGCACTCGTAAGGCACCTTCATTATACAAAGTGGGGAGCCCGTGCTTGTCGAACCCGTCCATCACGATTTAACAGACTTCATGGATCAAGGCACAGAGACGTGGTGTTGGAACAGTCAAACGTTGCAAAGCCTGACCAGTAGCGTGTGCGGACAATATTGCTTGTTTTACCTGTACCATCGATGCAGGGGAAGACCCTTATCTACCATCGTACAGATGTTTGACGAGTACCCCAAGGCCGAGGACCGAGATGTACTCGTACATGACTGGGCCGCCCATCATTTCAATGTACAAGCCCCGTTCTGGGCTTAAGTTCTTTCAATGTACAAGCCCCCCTGTTCTGTGCTTAAGTTCTTTCAATGTACAAGCCCCCCCCCCCTGTTCTGGGCTTAAGTTCTTTCAATGTTCAAGCCCCCTGTTCTGGGCTTCAGTTTTCACGTGGTTGTTCTCACGTTGTTGTTGTTACTGAATAAAAAAATGAGATCTTACCAAAAAACCCTGTCTTGTGTGTTTTCTATATGAGCATAGTGCATGAAGGCTATAACAGACATGTGGGGATTCGGTCAAACTGGCCTTGAACACCGTATTAGCCAATCAGTGGCCTAGGATGGACCCTAGACCCCGATCTGTGGACAGCCTTCGAGAAAGTGGTGCCTATCGTGGACCAGCTGTTTACACCGGACGAGCGGTCATCAGACGAGTTGGAGTGGGCTCGTGCTCTGAGAGAAGCGGCTGCAGAACCCAATGAACAAATGTCTAGCAATGAACCAGACGACGATGCCATTGATTACCCATCAAGACTTTGACCACCCGATCCTCTGATCTCACGGGTTCTCCCTATAAATACGAGAGACAGTCAAATCTGGTACCATTCACGTCCTGACCATGACGGAGCATATAATACTGGCGTATCTCAGCTTGACCCCCGAGGTTTTCCTGCACGTTTATGCAGATACGGTCGATATCATGGAGGAAGTGGGAGACATCTGTGATGCGGACCCTACACAACCGTGCCCGGCCCACATTCGTCTGTCCCGGGAGGGCTGGACCAAATTCAAACGGATGTTGTCTGGTGAACTGGACGGCGCCCTCATCCACTTGTGTCACGATGTGTACATCCGACGCGGCCCTTTCTTTGCTCAATTGGCTCGGCTAGATGGGGGTACAGTGCATTTTACCCTTCACCCTGATCTATGGTCTGCATTGGAAGATGCCGTGGTAGATGTGGATCAAGTGCTTATCAAGCGGTCATCAGGCGAGTTGGACTGGTCATTTACCATGGACACTGTGGAAGCCAACGAAGAAAATCAGAAAGAAACTCCGGCCCAAGATATACCCGTTATAAATAAACGATAGAGCCAGGGTCCATCATCATTTGTCACCATGAAGCGCTGGGAGAAGGTGTTGGATAACTTATACTACAGTCCCGACAGTCCGGCGGCCTATAGTGCATTGTCGGCTCTCTATCGAGCGGCCAAACCCCAGGGGATACAACGTGCCCAAGTCCGAGATTGGTTAAGAAAACAAGACACCTATACCTTACATCGATCTGTCCGTCGCCATTTTCTACGGAACCGGGTCATCGTGGGAGGAATAGATGCCCAGTGGCAAGCGGATTTGGTCGATATGATGGGAATCGGTATATCTTGACGTGCATCGATATCCTATCGAAGTATGCGTGGGTGGTACCCATCCGGACGAAAACGGGGACGAATCTCATAGCGGCGTTCAAAGACATCTTCAAGACCGGGCGCAAACCTTTGTATTTGCAAACCGACGAAGGCACGGAATTTCTCAACAGACCGTTCCAACAGTTTCTGAAAGCCCAGAAGGTGTTTTTCTTCCAGACATACAACGAGACCAAGGCTTCCGTGGTGGAAAGGTTCAACAGGACATTCAAAGGCCGCATGTATAAATATTTCACCTATAAGAATACAAGGCGGTACATCGATGTTCTCCCGAAATTTGTGAGTAGTTACAATCGAGCCTATCACCGGAGTATAGAGAGAGCCCCCATTACCGTGACCCAACGCAATGAAGCCCAAGTCCGGCGTATCTTGTACCCCAGCCAATCGCAGCGAACGACGAAGGCGGTGTATAAGGTCGGGGACCCTGTACGGATCAGTAAAGTCAAAGGTCAATTTGAGAAAAGTTACTTGCCCAACTGGAGCGATGAGCACTTCCTGATTAAACGGCGCCTACCCCGACAACAGCGAGTCTATGAACTGGAAGATCTTCAAGGGGAACCGTTGCTAGGGACGTTTTACGAGACGGAATTACAGCCTGTCGTAAAAACACAGCAAGACTACTACACGGTGGAGCAGATTTTGAAAACGGAACGTCGACGTGGCAAACTGTTTCATTTCGTCAAATGGCAAGGCTGGCCCAGTTCCTTCAATTCCTGGGTCGCTGCCAACCAGGTGAAACGACTATAAAGCCAGACACCACTGCCGTCATCCTTCATTCCACGTCCGACCACGGTGCTATGGACAAACAGCAGCTGCCTCTGAACACAGCGTCTCCCAAAACGCGCAAAGCGCAAGTGGGCTCTGTGGTGGCAGTGCTAACCCTGCTGAGTGTGTTGTACGGAGGTGTGTTTTACGACGTAGCCTATGTCAGCACGTTACTTAACCAACTGAGAACACCAGCCATCAGTGAAACCGGTCTACAGATAGCACCAGTCAACCCCGCATCGAGCCCAGTCACCACCACACCCCGTGTACAAGCCCCATCGAGCTCCACACCAAGCTCCACACCTACACCAAGTACACCCACTACGTCTGAAAACCCACCGGATTTCATCCCTCACACTGAACAGACAACGACGACCGACGTTGTACCCACCACCATCGTCACTCGCAGTGAACAGACAACGACGACCGACGTTGTACCCACCACCACCACTCCAGTTCACTCGTACCAAATTTACAAGAGCGGGTTACCACGACAGCGCATACAGCTCGAACCATGGACCCTCGGTGGCAGCATCCCTTCACTTGCGTCATCGCAGGACCGACGGGCTCCGGCAAAACGCACTTCGTCAGGAAGCTCCTTCAACACGCCGACAGCATGATCATCCCACAGATTGCCCGAGTCGTGTGGTGGTACGGAGAATGGCAGGCAGCGTATGCAGCAATGCCCCACATCACGTTCGTTGAAGGCCTACCCAACCTGGCCGATTTGGAACCCGACACCTTGGTGGTTCTGGATGATCTCATGGCGGAGACGGATGCGCGGGTCACCCAACTCTTTACCAAAGGCAGCCACCATCGACGGCTCAGCATCATCTACATTGTGCAGAATCTGTTCAGTAAAAACAAAGAACATCGGAACAGCAGCTTAAATGCCCACTACCTGGTGGTCTTCAAAAATCCGAGAGATACCACTCAACTGCTGCACCTGGCGAGACAGATGTATCCCGGCCGCACACCGTTTGCGTTGGAAGCCTTTTTGTATGTGAAAGCCAACATCGTCAATGGAGATGGCTCCAGAATCGTGGACCATGCAACGGTGGGCCCGACGAATCTCTGGCTGCACTCGATGTTTCAACAGGTGGATATATTTCTCAGCGACAAACTCATCAGTGACTCGACCAACACGTACCCCTATCGAGCCTACATCGAGACGCTGTTGTCGCATGGACGAGAGGCTAAAAAATCTCAACTCACAGCCGCTTTATTCTACCAGGACACAGCCGAGCACATGGGCGCAGAGAACGACAATGCGGAATATAGCAAACGGAAGGCTTTGACCGCGAACGGCGTCTCGGTGGATCTCATGGGTCGACTGCACGCAGACATGTTCATGCAAGACCGGTACCTCTTGAACAAGATCCCCATCAAAATCCGACTGATACGGGCGCCTTCGACCTTCGCCTTGATGGCCACTAACGTAGACGGGCATGCAGCTGACTATAAGATTGTCATCCAAGACGCAGTCCTGTATGTCCGAAAAGTGAAACCGAATCCAGCCGTTCAATTGGGACACCTCAAAGCCTTGGAAACAAAACCAGCCCAGTACCCTATCCGACGTGTGCAAACCAAAGTGTTCTCTGTGTCTGCTGGAAATATGAGCGCCAACAAAGAAAACCTGTTCCTGGGGGAACTACCCAAGCGATTGATCCTGGCCTGTGTGGAAAATACCAGTTTCAGCGGAGCCTACCCAGAGAACCCGTTTGACTTTAAACATTTCGGCATCAATTTTGTGGCCCTGCATGTGGATGGACAACAGGTCCCAGCCACGGCCTTTACACCGAACTTTGGGCGCGCGAATTTCATTCGAGCCTATCAGAGCCTGTTTACAGCTACCGGTCAAATCAACCAGGACGAAGGGAATATGATCAGTCGGGAGGACTACGCGAACGGATACACGTTGTTCTGTTTCGATCTGACCCCCACCTTAGAGAACGACCATCAGCTGGCCCTCGCCAAGCAAGCACGAGCCCTCCGGAGCACCGTCAATGTGATCTGCTACGCCGAGTTTGACAACATAATTCAAGTGGACAAAGCGCGCAACGTCCTGTGTGACTTCTCCACCTAACATGGATACAGACCAGATAACCACCGTGCTGGAGAATGACCCAGAGACACGTATGGTCTTTCAAAGGGTGTTCGGCCGAGATGTGTTCCCATTAGACCGTATGTATCCTGCTGCTTACGTTCTCAACACGGACCCGATGGATCGGCCCGGTGAACATTGGGTGGGCGTGTACTTGACAGAACAGCAGGGCGAATACTTTGACCCGTACGGCCTGCCACCCTCCATCCCGATTTAACAGACTTCATGGATCAAGGCACAGAAACGTGGTGTTGGAACAGTCAAACGTTGCAAAGCCTGACCAGTAGCGTGTGCGGACAATATTGCTTGTTTTACCTGTACCATCGATGCAGGGGAAGACCCTTATCTACCATCGTACAGATGTTTGACGAGTACCCCAAGGCCGAGGACCGAGATGTACTCGTATATGACTGGGCCCCCCATCATTTCAATGTACAAGCCCCGTTCTGGGCTTAAGTTCTTTCAATGTACACACGTCCGCTGTTCTGGGCTTAAGTTTACAAGCCCCCTGTTCTGGGCTTCAGTTCTTTCAATGTACAAGCCCCCTGTTCTGGGCTTCAGTTTTCACATGGTTGTTCTCACGTTGTTGTTGTTCACTGAATAAAAAAATGAGATCTCACCAAAAAACCCTGTCTTGTGTGTTTTCTATATGAGCATAGTGCATGAAGGCTATAACAGACATGTGGGGATTCGGTAAAACTGGCCTTGAACACCGTATTAGCCAATCAGTGGCCTAGGATGGGGCCAAAGGTAACCCATCAATGTCCAGAAAACAATGCAAGAGCACTGCAGTAAAATGGAGAGCCAACGAAATCAGCCCACAGACCAAGTACATGTTTTGGTCCAGGTTAAGAGCGGGCATTCCAACATTTGACGATGAGTTACAAGTTACAAGAGCAACAAGTGGAGTGAAAAAAAAACTATAGAGCTTATAGGTGCGGTAAGACATGACCGAATCCCCACATGTCACCACGAAGACCGAAAAAACCCCTGTCTTGTGTGTTTTCTATATGAGCATAATGCATGAATTACAAGCGTCTAGTCCGTCATTCATAATCCAGCCGTCGTCCATTGGAGAATATCCGCGTCCATAATCCAAAGACCTATTCCATTTTCCATATAACAGTATTAGCACCAAATTCAAAAAGACAATCATAGTATACAAAAACATAGGCTTGTTTCCTGCAAGAGAGAAGGCTATAACAGACATGTGGGGATTCGGTGAAACTGGCTTTGAACACCGTTGAGAAAGTAGCCAATCAGTGGCCTAGGATAATCCGAAATTCACCCGCACACTGCCGGTGATGCCGCGCACTTCCGGAGAACCCGCGCGCGCGTCGCGAAAAACCCCACAGACAGGTCAGTACATGCTTTCCTATCATGTTCCCAGGTCACACCCCATTCACACAGACCCTCATGCATACCCGGATGCAGGCGCAGACGTCAGCGAAATTCTGGCGTGAAAACCCCCACAGACAGGTCGGTACATGTCCTATCATGTTCCAAGGTCACGCCCCATTCACCCAAACCGGAAGTGACGTCATACCCCTAATTTTACATGCATCCACCCATGACTGGATGCCCCTTTACGAATGCTTCACTTTGATACCTCACTCGACTCCATCGGACCCTTCGTGGCCCACCTAGACCGCAAAAACGTCTATTTCCACACCCGTTTCCCACAATTCCCTGTCTGCGCATGCGCAGAATGTGGACAACGGCCGAGGTACTACTCCAGGCGGTTGGATACCTCACTCGACTCCATCGACCCAAAAGTTGCTCGCCTAGGCCCCAGAACGTCTATTTCCATACACTTTCTCTACTGCGCATGCGCAGAATGACGTCAGTCCCACGTCACACCCATCCCGTCGGATACTCCCTCACGACTGCTTTACATGGATACCTCACTCGATCCCATCGGACCAATAGGGGCCCACCTAAACCCCAACACGTCTATTACTATACTACGGCCAGACTGCGCATGCGCAGACTATGGACAACGAACGACACACTAGCCCAGCCGGATGCTCCCTCACGACAGCTTCAAAATAAGACCTCATACGACACCATAGGATCATGAGGGGCTCACCTAAACCCTAAAACGTCTATTTCCACACCCTTTTCCCAGAATTCCCTGTCTGCGCATGCGCAGAATGTGGACAACGGCCGAGACACTAGTCCAATCGGATGCCCCCTCACCTATGCTTCACATTGACACCTCACTCAACTCCATCGGCTCATTAGTGGCCCACCTACATCCCAAAACGTCTATTTTCATACCCTTTGTCTATTGCGCATGCGCAGAATGACGATATTCCGACCCCACATCCATCCAGTGGGATGCCCCCTCACATAGGCTTCACATGGATACCTCACTCGACCCCATCTGTCCATTAGTGGCTGCCCTAAACCCCAAAACGGCTATTTCCATACCCTTGGTCTACCGCGCATGCGCAGAATGACCATATTCCAACCCCACACCCAGCCCATCGAATGCCCCCTGACATAGGCTTCACATTGATACCTCACTCGACCCCATCGGTCCATTAGTGGCTCCCCTAGATCCCAAAACGGCTATTTCCATACCCTTGGTCTACCGCGCATGCGCAGAATGACGGTATTTCAACCCCACACCCACCCCCTCGGATGCCCCTTCACGAATGCTTCACATTGATACCTCATACGACCCAATTGATTGAAATTGTAGTTTAAGGGCCACTTCCCATTCGGATTTCGCGGCCCATCAACTCAATGTTTTATTTGAATTTCGCGGTACATTACTTTGTTTATTGAATTTCTTTTCCAGCGCTAAATATATAAATAAATAAATAAATAATAAATACAAGTTCGTAAGTCTCTTTTTGGTTTTTGGTTAAGTTATACTGGTAAATATGAGTTCACAGTAATCGCGTGTATGATTCCTTTGTCTTGGTACCCCTTTGAACGCACAAAGCCGTCCAGAAAAAACTGGGAGAACCATGGGCGTTTTCAGGATTTTTCGGATCGACTTCACTAACGACGCCCTTGGGAACAGGGTGGGTTCTTCCAGAAATCTGTGCCTGTAGCAATTGCTTGGAGTGTGTATTGGGGCACAGGACGGCAGGTCTACGTCCTATATTGCGTGAAAGTCAAAGGATCATATTCTGTGTTAATGCGTCAGTTCGGTGTCATCTATGGGGTAGCGTGTCGGTGTGGTTTAGGATGTGATGTTCTGGTTCCGGAGGTTTCTTGTTGTGCGGCGATGTTGGTATTCTTGTGATCGTCATCCGTCTTCTGTTTTTAGTCTTGTCCAGCCCGTCTTTGGTCTTCGGTGTGCCGTGAGGTGCTGTTTAAAGATTTTTGTCGTCGTCAGTGTTCTGTTTGTTGTCTGTTTGATGAGGACCTTCATCGTGTTCATCTCCATTTCTGAAAGTATAAGATGAAACACTGTGTAGTATTCATTTTTGTGAGTGACATTATCTGTGTGCGTGGTTGTTTCTTGGACGTGTGCTAATGATTTATGTCCTTGGTTGTTGAATTGGTAGCGGCCTTTAGGTTTTGGAGACGAATGTGGTTACCGGCCCACACGGACATCACGGAACATGGTATCTCCGGTGCCCACATTGCCTATTTTATTGCGAAAGATAGATTTTTGGCCAATATTGTCACAGGGATGTTGATTGGTCTTGGCCACCGATTTTTGAGACTAATGTGACAACCGGCCCACACGGAACATGGTATCTCCGGTGCCCACATTGCCTATTTTATTGCGAAAGATAGATTTTTGGCCAATATTGTCGCAGGGATGTTGATTGGTCTTGGCCTCCGATTTTTGAGACTAATGTGGCAACCGGCCCACACGGAACATGGTATCTCCGGTGCCCACATTGCCTAAATTTTATTCCAAAAGAGAAATTTTGGCCAATGCTGACATTGTTAGTTAGTGGTGCGCATGCACGGGGGTAGTGTTATATACTGGAATAATAGCCAGCAGTTTTGATAAAATCTATTAAGGACTTGAATACCTGTTTTCTAATGGGGGGCTTAGGGTTTAATATCGCTGGTAATGTTAAGGGAGTGTTGAATTTTTTTAATTCGTTTCTAAGTGTCTCGCGTTGTGGGTAGTGTTTAGGGCATTCAAGTAAGACATGTTCTATTGTTTCTTCTACATTGCTGCATGCGGTACAGAGTGGTGAGGTGTTTTTCAGAAGCATGGACAGATGTGATTTAAGTCCGGTTTTGCCTAGTCTTAATCTTGTGATGATGCGGTCATCACGCTTATTGTCTAACTGGAATCCCTGGGCTTGTCTTTTCTCTCCATCAAGAATCTTATGTAACCATCGTCCACGTTCTTCTTCGTTCCATTCCTTTTGCCACTTGCTATCTATTTTGCGTCTAATGATAGTGTTGAGTTCCTTATATCCTAATCCTATTGGCACATCGTGTGCGGTTTTTGCAAGACTGTCTTGGTTTGGTTTGGTCGGCTGCTTCGTTACCTCTGATGTTGACATGCGCGGGGACCCAAGCTAAAATGGCGTCTATACCCTCGTTGTGTATTTGTGTACAGATATATTCTATTTTGTGTATGAGATCAGGTCTACTGTCAGATATAGAATTTTCAATGGAAGTGTGTCCACCAAGGGAATCAATTCTGATTGGCCAGTAGCAACACGCCTTCGGCAAGAGAGGTCACGCACTGATCAGCTGTCGCGACTGACCAATCAGAATTGAGAACGAAGCCCGCCTAAATCTAACTGTTCCTAGATGGACGGACAGTTACGTTGGATTTTGAATCGCCCGGCAAAGGTAAAAAATTGCACAAATTCACTAATTTGACGACGGGAGTATATAAAGTGATACTTGCAGAATATGCTGATGTATTTTGTTTGGCGGTAAACCGTTTATTACTCGATTCACCAAAAGTCCGTTTCACACCTTTATGTTTATTTATATAAAGCATGGGGTTATATATAGAGACCCCATATTGCGACACTTCACCCTAATACTCCCCCCCCCCCAAATCTCTTGTTTTGCGGGCCTGTGCATGAGACCAATCGGATGTGACCATTTGGGAAACGCCCTAATACACTCAGATAGCACCCGTTGCCGCATGGCTAAGAGCAGGAGTTTCTACGTATGATCGTGCCTTACGGCTCGACCAATAAACTGTAAATATTTCCTACATGCTTTGTGATCCCATCCAATTTTAAACTGCGTAACATCCAAATTTCTGTGTTCGTCCATCCCTCTAAAACCGAAGATTTTAGTCAATTGCAGAGCTGATTCTCGTCCTCAGGAAGAACTGGGTCTGCACGTTTGACGGATACACCAAAACCTAATTCATCCGAGCGTCAATGGCCGAACGAAAGCCAGAGAACCTGTCATCATCCTGTTTTTAGAAGTTAAAGTTCAATTTTCCGCTATCGGTTTTCAACTGTTTCTGGATACCTGACGCGATTTGCATCAGAGTTCTTGGTGGATACGGCTTGCCATCTTTGCGGGCTATTTCTACTCTAAATCTAGTCATCCAAAAATCTAGAATATCAGGATCGGCTATAGCACTTGGAGATATAGGAAGTGACATACTGCTTTCGAAATAAGTTTCTGGTTGGGTATTCTGGTATGCAGCCCATTCTTGCCAAACATTGATAGCCCACTTGTTGTTCCGAAGTGTTTTTTTTCTGGGATTGTTGCCCTAGCACGATCTTTCATGTTTTGTTCAGTAACGGTGTGTGAAAACCGACGACATTTGGTTTCAGATGGTAAGATTTGCTGAGTGGGAAATGCTAAGCAAGTTCTCAGACGTCGAATCATCATCCTCCCTCACAGTGTGAAAATGTGGCATATCCAAATCACTGTCCATCTTGTTCCGAGGAAGTTTGCACTTGTAATGGTAAGATTATGGCATTGGCAGGGCTTTAAAATAGAAGATGCCACTTGTCCATGTCCATTTCCAATTAAGCCCGATTGAGATTGACCAATCGTCTGGCGAGGGGCGTGGTCTATGTCAGCTAGATCACGCAGAGCTCGTATCTCACGAGAAGAGGTGATCTAACTATTACTGAGAATTGGTTATCAAGTTCTATCAAAGTCAGTCTATGTAAACCAAGAATAGATGGTATATCAGGAAAGATATCCGTGATATCCGAGATTACTGAGATTTTATGAAGGTATGCCTTGTCCTGTCGCCAGGCATTTCACTTCGCTGAACGTGCAGAAAGGCAGCAAAGTCGTTTACGGTAACTCCGACGAAAATCCTCTGAGAGGAATGCGTACAGGATTGGATTCAGGCAACTGTTCAAATAAGCAAGGCAATCTGAAGCTCATCTTAGATCTTAAGGGCATTTCACGTTTCACTTAACACTACCCTTAGATTCTCGCTGTGATTCGGCATGTATTTCACACGGCGCCATCTATCTAGAGGGAGATAATCCAGTTCGAAAGTTGTTCCCAAAGCATGAGGTCAAATGTCGGTCCCACAAACGGCCTAACATATTTGAAAACAAAATAAAATCGGCGGCAGGCCACAGGAAAATGATATGCTTTTTATTTTGTGATGGGGACACTTCGAGGCCCACCATGGGATCATTTCAATCGATCGCTTTCTGGAGGTGTGTCTTAGTTGTATGAATGTGATTGCACCGATGTCCGATGTAACGGGACCAGTCGGATGTGACCATTTGGGAAACGCCCTATTACACTCAGATAGCACCCGTTACCGCATGGCTACGGGCAGAAGTTTCTACGTATGATCGTTCCATGCGTTCGGATGATGTCTGAAGCTATGATTGCCACCGCTATGAATTCTACTGTGCCTGGATTTTGGCCAAAGCTCGTAATCAAAAAGCTGACCTGAATGGGTAGCCAACAAATTACAAATACGCCGACGACAACCACGACCATCCGTGTGATCTTTCGGTTAACTCTTTCCGTAGGGCACATGCGCTCAACTGTGCAGGCTGCCCCGGGTAATGATGCAACTTTACGATGCAGTCGTTTCAGTATGAGTCCATACAGTACACAAAAAATCACCAGAGGGATAAAAAATCCAAACGCAAAGAGGAATCCATGAAATGTTTTCCCCGTGTATCTTGTTGTATCTTGGTACCGGGGAGTATTGATACAAACTGCACTGTTCTCACCCTTGTAGACGTAATCCATTTTGTCATACTGTACCAGAAGTGGTATGTTGGTCAGTAGAATAATGACCCAGGTAATGATAATGAGGATGTATGTATTTCTCTCTGTGAACAGGGTCACTGAGCGGAGAGCGTGAAGTACCGCGTAGTAGCGCACCAAAGCCATCAGAACAAGGGTGTAAACGCTAGCATAAGCGCACACATAAATCATCAAATTGACTAATTTGCACCAAATAAACCCAAACGACCAAACTGGACTGGCGTAAATTGTAGCCGTACACGGAACAGATATTATTACGAAAAAGAGATCAGCCACTGCCAAACTCAAAGCAAGAATGTTCGTCGTACTTCGCATCTGTTTGTCGGATAACACAACCACTATCACTAAAAGGTTCCCGATCAGACCGATGAGAACGATAGTAGTAGGGTAAACCTCAATTGAGCCTCATTTCACCCGGATGTAGTGACGTCACGGGGAGGATTGAGGAGGAACTAGTGGCGCCATCTGTACACATTGGTGGCAAAAACCCGCACCAGGGGGAGACAACTCGATCTGCATATTGGCGGCCTGTGGGTGGTGGTGGTGGGTTCAAAATGGCGGCCTGTGGGTGGTGGTGGTGGGTTCAAAATGGCGGCCTGTGGGTGGTGGTGGTGGGTTCAAAATGGCGGCCTGTGGGTGGTGGTGGTGGGTTCAAAATGGCGGCTGTGGGTGGTGGTGGTGGGTTCAAAATGGCGGCGCAAAATGGCGAGCAAACGAGGCGGTGGGGAGGTCACGGGGAGAAAAAACCCTCACATTACCCTCAAAAAACCCTCTAAGCCATATAATAATAATAAACATAATCTATAGGTGTTGTACCATGTTAATAGGATCAGTCTAGCATCTGTACCACCCTAGGGTCGAGCGTTTATTGTCCCGTGTATCTCCGCAGAAAATCAACAAACAAAATGGCGGCTCCAGGATGGTGTGGGGACGCCCTTTCCACATCACGGCGTCGATCATAGCGCCATCTGCACACACTGACGCAAGGGAGACAACTCGTGTGGCCCAAGGGTATGGAAATAGCCGTTTTGGAGCTAGGGGAGTTACTACTGGTCCAGTGGGGTCGAGTGATGTATCAATGTGAAGCCTAGGTGAGGGGGCATCTGATGGGCTGGGTGTGGGGTTGAACTAGCGTCATTCTGCGCATGCGCGGTGGCCCAAGGGTATGGAAATAGCCGTTTTGGAGCTAGGGGAGTTACTACTGGTCCGATGGGGTCGAGTGATGTATCCAAGTGAAGCCTATGTGAGGGGGCTTCTGATGGGCTGGGTGTGGGGTTGAACTAGCGTCATTCTGCGCATGCGCGGTGGCCCAAGGGTATGGAAATAGCCGTTTTGGAGCTAGGGGAGTTACTCATGGTCCAATGGGGTCGAGTGATGTATCAATGTGAAGCCTATGTGAGGGGGCATCTGATGGGCTGGGTGTGGGGTTGAACTAGCGTCATTCTGCGCATGCGCGGTGGCCCAAGGGTATGAAAATAGCCGTGTTGGAGCTAGGGGAGCTACTCATGGTCGAATGGGGTCGAGTGAGGTATCCAAGTGAAGCTTAGGTGAAGGGGCATCTCCCTGGACTAGTGGGTTGAACTAGCGTCATTCTGCGCATGCGCGGTGGCCCAAGGGTATGAAAATAGCCGTGTTGGCATGTAGGGGAGTTACTAATGGTCCAATGGGGTCGAGTGAGGTATCAAAGTGAAGCCTAGGTGAAGGGGCATCTGATGGGTTGGGTGTGCGGTAGGAATATCATTCTGCGCATGCGCAGATGCAATGCGGAGCTCTCGTCCAATCAGAAGCGAGTATTTCAAATCCGCCACGGAGCTCTCGTCCAATCAGAAGCGAGTATTTTGATCCGGTGCATTATGGGACATATCCAAGATGGCGGCACGTGTGTTCAAGATGGCGGCACATCCGGTGTCGAAAACTGGCCATTTCTGTCGGGATGTGGTCACCTAGTGTCGAAAACTGGACCCTGTATGGGTCCCGCTCTACGTTTTGGAGCTAGGGGAGCCACGAATGGTCCAATGGGGTCGAGTGAGGTATCAAAGTGAAGCATTCGTGAAGGGGCATCTGATGGGCTGGGTGTGGGGTTGAACTAGCGGCATTCTGCGCATGCGCAGTCTGGCCGTAGTATAGAAATAGACGTGTTGGGGTGTAGGTGGGCCCCTAGTGGGTCGATGGGATCGAGTGAGGTATCCATGTAAAGCCTAGGTGAGGGAGTTACACTAGGGTGTCGTTTCCATTCTGCTGCGCAGGTCACGTGGGAGTTGTGACGTCACTTCCGGGTTTTTCACTAAAACTACCTCCAAACATAGAAGAGTTCCAATGTTGACTTAGACGTCCGTATGTTCAACCGCCGGGGTGTTTTCCCGCCGCGGCTCGCCCCGGCCCCCCAGCGCGAGCGCGCGCGCGGGTTCTCCGGAAGTGCGCGTCATCCCCGGCAGTGCGCGCGCGCGGACGCATGTCAGGTCAAATGGTCACCTCCAGGTCAAACGGTCCAATGTCCAATGAGACAATGTTGCGGCATCGCTATAGTCAGAGCTTGAACCCCAAAAAGGGGATAGTAAATGAACCTGGGAAGGATGGGCAGGTCCATTTGGACCAATCAGCGGTCGAGAAAAAAGAGCCAATCAGCGGTCGAGAAAAAGAACCAATCAGCGGTCGAACAATCAGCCAATCGAATTGGGGTACTCACGGTGTGCTTTCGCTGACGTCCGCGCCTACATCTGGGTTCTTGTACACCCGGGTAATGTTTTCTGGACATGGATGGGTTACCTTTGGCTCCATTCTAGGCCACTGATTGGCTAATACGGTGTTCAAAGCCAGTTTCATGCATTATGCTCATAGAACTTATAGTAATAATCTATACGTGTTGGACGAGTCTCTTCACTCACCGTATACACGTACCTCAATGAAATGCCCGCTCCAAACCTAGACCAAAAACACGTACTTGGTCTGTAGGCTGATTTCATTGGCTCTCTATTTTTACTATAGTGCTCTTGCATTCTAACCTTGATGGGTTACCTAGAACTTATAGTCATCAACATAATCTATACGTGTTGGACGAGTCTTCACTCACCGTATACACGCACCTCAATGAAATGCCCGCTCCAAACCTAGACCAAAAACACGTACTTGGTCTGTGGGCTGATTTCATTGGCTCTCTATTTTTACTATAGTGCTCTTGCATTCTAACCTTGATGGGTTACATTTTGGCCCCATCCTACACCACTGATTTCAGTTTCACTGAATCTCCACATTGGGCATTGATGCATTATGAATAAAACACACAAGACAGGGTTTTTTGGTGAGATCTCATTTTTTTTTATTCAGTGAACAACAACAACGTGAGAACAACCACGTGAAAACTGAAGCCCAGAACAAGGGGCTTGTAATTAACTGAAGCCCAGAACAAGGGGCTTGCACATTGAAGCCCAGAACAAGGGGCTTGTAAACTTAAGCCCAGAACAAGGGGCTTGTCATTAACTTAAGCCCAGAACGGGGCTTGTACATTGAAATGATGGGCGGCCCAGTCATAGACGAGTACATCGCGGTCCTCGGCCTGGGGGTACTCGTCAAACATCTGTACGATAGTAGATAAGGGTCTTCCCCGGCATCGATGGTACAGGTAAAACAAGCAATATTGTCCGCACACGCCACTGGTCAGGCTTTGCAACGTTTGACTGTTCCAAGACCACGTCTCTGTGCCTTGATCCATGAAGTCTGTTAAATCGGGATGGAGGGGTGGCAGGCCGTACGGGTCAAAGTATTCGCCCTGCTGTTCTGTCAAGTACACGGCCACCCAGTGTTCACCGGGTCGATCCATCGGGTCCGTATTGAGAACGTAAGCAGCAGGATACATACGGTCTAATGGGAACACATCTCGGCCGAACACCCCTTGAAAGACCATACGTGTCCCTGGGTCATTCTTCAGCACGGTGGTTATCTGGTCTGTATCCATGTTAGGTGGAGAAGTCACACAGCACGTTGCGCGCTTTGTCCACTTGAATGATGTTGTCAAACTCGGCGTAGCAGATCACATTGACGGTGGTCGCCAGGGCTCGTGCAAAGTGGATTTCCAACCGTAAGTTGCCTTGCTTGGCCAGGGCCAGCTGATGGTCGTTCTCTAAGGTGGGGGTTAGATCGAAACAGAACAACGTGTATCCGTTCGCGTAGTCCTCCCGACTGATCATATTCCCTTCGTCCTGGTTGATTTGACCGGTGGCTGTAAACAGGCTCTGATAGGCTCGAATGAAATTCCTCCGCCCAAAGTTCGGTGTTAAGGCCGTGGCTGGCACCTGTTGTCCATCCACATGCAGGGCCACAAAATTGATGCCGAAATGTTGAAAGTCAAACGGATTCTCTGGGTAGGCTCCGCTGAAACTGGTATTTTCCACACAGGCCAGGATCAATCGCTTGGGTAGTTCCCCCAGGAACAGGTTTTCTTTGTTGGCGCCCACATTTCCAGCAGGCACAGAGAACACTTTGGTTTGCACACGTCGGATAGGGTACTGGGCTGGTTTTGTTTCCAAGGCTTTCATGTGTCCCAATTGAACGGCTGGATTCGGTTTCACTTTTCGGACATACAGGACTGCGTCTTGGATGACAATCTTATAGTCCGCTGCATGCCCCTCTACGTTAGTGGCCATCAAGGCGAAGGTCGGAGGCGCCCGTATCAGTCGGATTTTGATGGGGATCTTGTTCAAGAGGTACCGGTCTTGCATGAACATGTCTGCGTGCAGTCGACCCATCATATCCACCGAGGCACTGTTCGCAGTGAAAGCCTTCCGTTTGTTATATCCCCCATTGTCCACCGTGTCCATGTGCTCGGGCGTGTCCTTGTAGAATAAAGCGGTTGTCAGCTGAGATTTTTTAGCCTCTCGGCCATACGACAACAGTGTCTCGATGTAGGCTCGATAGGGGTACGTGTTGGTGGAGTCACTGATGAGTTTGTCGCTGAGAAAAATATCCACCTGCTGAAACATCGAGTGCAGCCAGAGATTCGTCGGGCCCACCGTTGCTTGGTCAACGATTCTGGTGCCAGCTCCATTGACCACCTTGGCTTTCACATACAAGTATGTATGGGCTAAATCCACATAGGCCGTATCCGCATTACTGATGGTGAACTCGATGGGCCCGGTTTCGTTGATGCTGGAGAGCGGGAGATGCTCCACCCATAATCCTTGTTCGACACTGGTCTGTGTGGGCGGCACGGTCCACAAATCAAATTCACTGTTGGTGGAGGGGCAGGACTCGGCGTGGATCAAGGACATGTTTTAAGAAAAGATATCCTTTGTCTTCTTCGATGTGCGTCGTCGCTGGGTCGGTCGTCGACTGGTGCGTGGTCTCGGTGGGGCAGCTCTTTTATTCCCTACGGTGCGTTGTGCTTTGGCCACCAAGACGCCTCCCGCTTCTTTGGCCCGCCGTTTCAAGGATTCTTTGGGTGCCGTACCCCCCAAGACATCACCGGCCACTTGCAGTCCACTGCGTACCGCTTGTTTGCCGATTGCTTTCACCCCACGCGTCACCAAGGGCAGGAACGTTTTCACAATGCTGCCGAGTATGTTCCCCAGTCCATGTCCTCGTTGCATGCGTGCACCGCTAAAGACCGGAAAGCCACCCCCGGCCTGTTGGGCATAATAGTCGGCATAGCTGCGTGCATCGCACTCGTAAGGTACTTTCATTATGCAAAGTGGGGAGCACGTGCTTGTCGAAAATGAAGTGTCAGCACCACTTTTCCTCGTTCGAATGCCACCGGTCGTCCCGTGTCATCTCTTATATCCACCGTGATCGTGTTGATGTCAGTTTGTCGTACGGGCAAGTAGAGCATGTGGGTGAAACTGTGGGTGACTTGACCTCCATACGTCTTTTTAATGGGGACCACCCGTAACAGAGGTGTGTTGATATCGCCCACGATGTGGTTGTCCACCACGTCCGAGTAGACGTAGAGTCCGTACATACCCGACTTCATATCCATCGGCATCTCGCCATGGTGTTCGGTGGGACCAGCGAACGTCTTTAGATCGAAACCCAGCATTTGCTGTAGGATAGGACTCAGTACGACACTCGCCTTGCCGGTGACGATAAGCTCTGCCTTGTCGTTGTGTGCGTTGTAATCGAAGTCCACGTGATTCTTGAAGGGATAGGCTTTGATGGGTTTTGAAGTATTCGTCACCTCCCGTAGAGCCTTATAATGCAACAGTCTTGACAGCCCACCCATGAACTCTTTGGGGGTATCGTATTGGCCTTCGGCCAGGGTGAGTCGGGTGTTTTTGCCTTCGTAGGTCACCTCGTACCAGACTTCATTGGCTCGCACGTTGTACCATGAGTAAGGGTATTGGATATCCACGAGGCCACATTCCCAGCGTCCAGGTAAATGCAACGGTTGCGGTAACTGGGTGACGTACTTGGCCACGGTGTTGTCAGGAAACACATCCAGCGAACTGTTACTGGGTAGGGTGAGGTAAAACATGGCGACTGAGCTGTCCTGCTGCTGCTGTTGGTTTTAATAGGTGTTCCAGGCCTTGGGCGGTTGTGTCCGGCGTCGTGTTCGTCGCGTTGACTTGCTACGTGTCACGGCTCTGGAGATGTGGGGTGTCCTGATCGAGGGTGGTTTTTTAAAGGTCTGAAAAGAAGGTGCCCGTTGTGGTGGTGGTGGAGTTTTGGGGGGTGACTCCGGTTCCCAGTCGGCTTCCCAAGAAGGTTGTGGTGAGAGTCGTGGTGCACGAGTCGGTGAGTCACGCTGCATAAAGGCCCAGCGGTGGGGGTTCCCCACCAATTCCTGTGGTACATGCATGTCTTTCAAGCCTTGAGCGAAGACCTCCCATCCTCGAGGATCCGTGTGCGACCTGCGTTGACGCATCAGATCATTCACTAAATCCGTCATGTGGGTCCCCGGGACCACCTGATTCTGTACCAGGAGTTCGCCTTTATCATTCCAAGTCATGTTAGGATTCTGTTTCATCCGTTGTAATACCAGGCCAGCTTGTTTCTTGAACGATGCAGGTACACTCTTCAGCACTTCGTCTTCCACCCACTGTGGGGCTGTGGGTGGTACCCCCGGTAATGGCGGCTGTTGGAACGGTGCTGAGGTCGGCGGTCTGTCACGTGGTGGTGGTGGTGGTGGTGGTGGTGGTGCTGTTGCTGGGGTAGAGAGGGTTTTGTATTGGTCCATGAACGTCATGTACCGTTGAAGCGTCTCATTGTACCGTTGTACTTTCTCACTGTCGCTTAACCCCGGTCTCTGTAAGATCTGTTGCATCTCTCCATCGAGGGTGTTTATGGTCTTCACCGTAGGTGGGACAGGGTAGGGTGATTGGAGGTTTTGCAGGAACCGTGGTTCGACGAGGACCATTTTTTTCGTGTGGTTCATTGTCGGCCGAAGAGTCCACCCAATACTGGACCCAACACGGAAGCGGCCAACGGTGCTAAGATGGCCCCGAGAAAGCCGCCTTTCTGTAACACCTTTTTCTTTTGTGTTTGAGGGACCCGCTTGTGGACTAGGGTTCGGAGACCTGTCTTATGCTTGGCCAACTTGGTCTTCTGAGCCGGAGTCAGTGGTACGTTGCCTTTTAACAGGTTGTACCCGATCTCGCACAGACAGCGTACAAGGTCAGGGTCCGCACCGCGTACAATGGTTCGGACCAACTCGGGTGGGGCCGTCTTCAATACACGGAGCGTGGGAGCGTGCTTCCGTACTCGCGCAGACATCCTGTACAACTAATGCTAGAACCCACAACTCTGCTCCTTTTATCTACCTCAGAGACAAAGTCAACCCTGCTGTGGTATTCATTCTTTTTATTATTCCCCATCATCAAACACACAGACCCCAGCTGGGGGGCCCACTGTGGGTGTGTTTACATTATTTTTGCAAGTACACGTGGTGGGCCTCTCCGGGAAAGATGCCGGTCCGTAGTCGAAGGTGGTCGGGGGTGGCTTGCTTGAGGTCGAAGAGCATATACCCGTGCTGAGGGGTTGTGGCATCTTTGAAGGCTTCCAACGCAAACGGTGTGCGGCCGGGATACATCTGTCTCGCCAGGTGCAGCAGTTGAGTGGTATCTCTCGGGTTTTTGAAGACCACCAGGTAGTGGGCATTTAAGCTAATATTCCGATGTTCTTTGTTTTTACTGAACAGATTCTGCACAATGTAGATGATGCTGAGCCGTCGATGATGGCTGCCTTTGGTAAAGAGTTGGGTCACCCGCGCATCCGTCTCCGCCATGAGATCATCCAGAACCACCAAGGTGTCGGGTTCCAAATCGGCCAGGTTGGGTAGGCCTTCCACGAACGTGATGTGGGGCATTGCTGCATACGCTTCCTGCCATTCTCCGTAACACCACACGACTCGGGCAATAGGTGGGGTGATCATGCTGTCGGCGTGTTGAAGGAGCCTCCTGACGAAGTGCGTTTTGGCGGAACCCGTCGGTCCTGCGATGACGCAAGTGAAGGGATGCTGCCACCCAGGGTCCATGGTTCGAGGTGTATCCGTTGTCGTGGTAACCCGCTCTTGTAAATTTCCTACGAGTGAACTGGAGTGGTGATGGGTACAACGTCGGTCGTCGTTGTCTGTTCACTGCGAGGGATGATGATGGTGGTGGTGGGTACAACGTGGGTCGTCGTTGTCGGTTCGCTGTGAGGGATGAAATCCGGTGGGTGTTCAGACGTACTGGGTGTTCTTGGTGTAGGTGTAGAGCTTGGTGTGGAGCTCGACGTGGCTTGTACACGGGGTGTGGTGGTGGTGACTGGGCTCGATACGACTGGTGCTCTCTGTAGACCGGTTTCACTGGTGCCTGGTGTTCTCAGTTGGTTAAGTAACGTGCTGACATAGGCTACGTCGTAAAACACACCTCCGTACAACACACTCAGCAGGGTTAGCAATAGCACCCCAAAGCCCACTTGTGCTTTGCGCGTTTTGGGAGACGCTGTGTTCAGAGGCAGCTGCTGTTTGTCCATAGCACTGTGGTCGGACGTGGAATGAAGGAGGACGGCAGTGGTGTCTGGCTTTATAGTCGTTTCACCTGGTTGGCCGCGACCCAGGAATTGAAGGAACTGGGCCAACCTTGCCATTTCACGAAATGAAACAGTTTGCCACGTCGACGTTCCGTTTTCAAAATCTGCTCCACCGTGTAGTAGTCTTGCTGTGTTTTTACAACAGGCTGTAATTCCGTCTCGTAAAACGTCCCCAGCAACGTTTCCCCTTGGAGATCTTCCAGTTCATAGACTCGCCGCTGTCGGGGTAGGCGCCGTTTAATCAGGAAGTGCTCATCGCTCCAGTTGGGCAAGTAACTTTTCTCGAACTTGCCCTTGACTTTACTGATCCGTACAGGGTCCCCGACCTTGTACACCGCCTTCGTCGTTCGCTGCGATGGCCTGGGGTACAAGACACGCCGGACTTGGGCTTCATTGCGTTGGGTCACGGTAATGGGGGCTCTCTCTATACTTCGATGATAGGCTCGATTGTAACCCCTCACCAGTTTCGGGAGAACATCGATGTACCGCCTTGTATTCTTATAGGTGAAATATTTATACATGCGGCCTTTGAATGTCCTGTTGAACCTCTCCACCACGGAAGCCTTGGTCTCGTTGTACGTATGGAAGAAAAACACCTTCTGTTTCTTGAGAAAGGCTTGGAACGGTCTGTTGAGGAATTCCGTGCCTTCGTCGGTTTGCAAATACAAAGGTTTGCGCCCGGTCTTGAAGATGTCTTTGAACGCCGCTATGAGATTTGCCCCCGTTTTCGTCCGGATGGGTACCACCCACGCATACTTGGATAGGATATCGATGCACGTCAAGATATACCGATTCTCATCGTTGTGTTTGGCAAAGGCGCTCATATCGACCAAATCCGCTTGCCACTGGGCATCTATTCCTCCCACGATGACCCGGTTCCGTAGAAAATGGCGACGGACAGATCGATGTAAGGTATAGGTGTCTTGTCTTCTTAACCAATCTCGGACTTGGGCACGTTGTATCCCCTGGGGTTTGGCCGCTCGATAGAGAGCCGACAATGCACTATAGGCCGCCGGACTGTCGGGACTGTAGTATAAGTTATCCAGCACCTTCTCCCAGCGCTTCATGGTGACACAATGATGATGCACCCTGGCTCTATCGTTTATTTATAACGGGTATATCTTGGGCCGGAGTTTCTTTCTGATTTTCTTCATTGGCTTTCACAGTGTCCATGGCAAATGACCAGTCCAACTCGTCTGATGACCGCTTGATAAGCACTTCATCCACATCTACCACGGCATCTTCCAATGCAGACCATAGATCAGGGTGAAGGGTAAAATGCACTGTACCCCCCATCTAGCCGAGCCAATTGAGCAAAGAAAGGGCCGCGTCGGATGTACACATCGTGACACAAGTGGATGAGATCGCCGTCCAGTTCACCAGACAACACCCGTTTGAATTTGGTCCAGCCCTCTCGGGACAGACGAATGTGAGCCGGGCACGGTTGTGTA
Source organism: Hanleya hanleyi (assembly GCA_036873755.1). Taxonomy (NCBI): domain Eukaryota; kingdom Metazoa; phylum Mollusca; class Polyplacophora; order Lepidopleurida; family Hanleyidae; genus Hanleya; species Hanleya hanleyi. The sequence goes on from JAVTVY010045590.1 coordinate 54,834, forward strand.
GGGTCCGCATCACAGATGTCTCCCACCACCTCCTCCATGATATCGACCGTATCCGCATACACGTGCAGGAAAACCTCGGGGGTCAAGCTGAGATACGCCAGTATCATATGCTCCGCCATGGTCAGTACGTGAATGGTACCAGATTTGACTGTCTCTCGTATTTATAGGGAGAACCCCGTGAGATCAAAAGGATCAGGTGGTCATATCACTGGGCTGGTTGAGTGTAGCCGGGTAATCAATGGCATCGTCGTCGGGTTCATGGCTAGACAGTTGTTCATTGGGTTCTGCCGCCGATTCTCTCAGGGCACGAGCCCACTCCAACTCGTCTGATGACCGCTCGTCCGGTGTAAACAGCTGGTCCACGATAGACACCACTTTCTCGAAGGCTGTCCACAGATCGGGGTCTAGGGTGAAGCTTCGCGTAGCATCTTGGTAGCGGCCCAGACGTGGGAAGAAAGGTCCACGGTATACGTAGATGGCATTGTCTATGTGGATGACGTGTCCATCGAGCTCGCCGCTCAACACCCGTTTAAATTTGGTCCAGCCGTCACGGTGTAGCGTCACCGTATTCGATACGGTCTCAGCGGGCGACCAGCAAACTCCACGGTCTTCCACCAGGGTGACTTTATCTTCATAGACGTGTAACCCCACCCGGGGTGTAAGGGGCAGGATGGCTCGTAGGATGGGTGACATGCTTGGTCCAATCACGATCGTTGAATGACACACACTCTGTCTCACCCTCGTATTTATAGTCACACTGTCAATACCACAGCGCCAGGGTCAATAGGGCACAGACTATTGTGAGGCCAACCAGCCGGCGCTGGTTCCGGCGTGAGCGCTCCTGGTCCATAGCGCGAGCATCAAGGATGGCTGTCATAGTCCAGTAGTGGTGAGTGATGGCACGCCTCTCCATCGAGTGCACTCTGTGGAGGACCGCTTCTGTGAACTCGTTCAGGATCTGGCGTCGTCCCTCGTTGTCGTCGCCATCTGCAAACATGGACCGGACCACTGCTCGGTAACCCGTGAATGAATTCACCGCGGTGGCATGCTGTAAAATGCGAGTGGCATAGGGCTGGATCTCCGTCATGGCTCTGCAACCGTAGAAATGAAGGTGTGGGATCCAGTGGGACGTGTTTTATAGACCAGGTCACACATGCGCGCCTAGCTCTACGGGTGTAGTCCGTGATACGTACTATTCTGATGGGTTAGTCCAAAATAGAGAGCAACAACAACAACACAGATTACAGATCAATCCTTTTATTATGCGTGAAAATCATAGGAATACATGTACTGACCTGTCTGTGGGGGTTTCCCACAATGGCGTTCACCTTCGTGCCTTTTCGGGTACGTCCGTGTCTTTTCGGTAAAGTCCGTGTCTTTTCGGTAAAGTCCGTGTCTTTTCGGATCGGTGACGTCCGTGTCTATCATCCGGGCACTTCGCGTCTGCGCCTGCATTGGGTATGTATAAGGGTCTTCATGCGTGCGCGCGCGCAATGCGGCTCAGTCGTACACCAGTACACCAGTCTCGATCCTCGACTTGGGGTAGAGTGTGCTAAAAATAGATTACCAGCTAGCGTGCTATAAAAGGGAAGCGGCCTTGCCATTTCATCAGACACTCTATCAACCACCAAGATGTTCACTTGCACAACTTGCCAGAAGCAGTTTACTCGTCTAGATAATTTACGACGCCACGAGGCCTCCACCCACAACGATGCACGGTATACTTGTATAACCTGCGCACGGTCATTTAATCGGGAGGATCAGTTACTGCGCCACGAACGTTCATTCCACGAGGGCGCGACGAAACAATGTAAGGACTGTGGTCAACTCTTCAAACGAAGCAGTCAGTTGCTGCGACACCAACGGTTGATTCATGCCCTGTCTCCACGGTTTTGGCGACAACTTCCTACTGAAGAGGAGCCGCGGAAGGTCAGACCCAGTGAAGATAAGCCCGGGGAGACGAACGCCACTGGTGATGCGATGACGGAGAGCCCGCCTATACCAACAGTTGGGAAGAGCCTGGATTTCCAGCCGGACCCCACCGTTACGGTTTCGAGTCATACGTCATACATCGAACATTTTCTGGACGAGCCCATAAATGTTCCTAGCGATCTCTTACCCGAATATCATCCAGAGAGTGACATCTCTCGGCGCCATTGGACCATGACACGGCACTGTTTCCACCGTCATCGCCCTATTCAAGATATCTACAATTTCCCACTGACCAAGCTCACCCGTCTACGCAGCTACGTGGAAACCATCTTCAATGACCAACCTACGGCCTTCACATTAAATGTAGCATTTGGGTACATCTTATGCCATAAGATGACGGATGAATTGCGCTATTTCTATTCCAGTGCCATCCACCCAGTGTACGACCAACCGTTTACCATCATTAACCGGAGGTCACTAGAAGATGATGCTGGACCAAGTGGAACAATTGGATGTCTTGGGATGGGCCCAACAACAACGACCCAACATCAAGTGGACAGTGAAGAGGGTGACCAATGTTACATTTTTCCTTACCAAGGTGATTCACCACAGCCATCGGTTGAATGCGTCACTCGTGCACTGATGAATACCATAACATGCCGTACATACTCTCTATGTCTACATGCTGATCATTGACTTGAGCTCAGTAAACACTTGTACCTAATGTGACGGTGCGTTAAATAATAAAACATGGTGTTTGATATTTCAATTTGTTTTGCTGTGAACATACTAAACATACCCAGGGCGGCTCCCCCAGCCTGGGTATGATGTAACATTGGGGATAATAAACTGTATGAACATTGCTGAACTTGTTGTTATTCACATCACCCCATTGACTTGATAGGCAGGTCCCATTAAGCCCGGGGACCAATATTAATGCTTTTGGCTAGAGGTGATAGGGGTTTTCCCCTATTTTAGGGGTAAAGTCCGTTTTCCGGGGTTTTTCAGGAAATTTTTTACATCCACCCACCCATGACTGGATGCCCCTTCACCTAGGCTTCACATGGATACCTCACTCGACCCCATCGGCCCATTAGAAACCCCGCTCGATCCCAAAACGTCTATTTTCATACCCTTGGGCCACCGCGCATGCGCAGAATGACGCTAGTTCAACCCCACACCCAGCCCATCAGATGCCCCCTCACATAGGCTTCACATTGATACATCACTCGACCCCATTGGACCTTGAGTAACTCCCCCTAGCTCCAACACGGCTATTTCCATACCCTTGGGCCGCCGCGCATGCGCAGAATGACGCTAGTTCAACCCCACACCCAGCCCATCAGATGCCCCCTCACATAGGCTTCACTTGGATACATCACTCGACCCCATCGGACCAGTAGTAACTCCCCTAGCTCCAAAACGGCTATTTCCATACCCTTGGGCCACCGCGCATGCGCAGAATGACGCTAGTTCAACCCCACACCCAGCCCATCAGATGCCCCCTCACCTAGGCTTCACATTGATACATCACTCGACCCCACTGGACCAGTAGTAACTCCCCTAGCTCCAAAACGGCTATTTCCATACCCTTGGGCCACACGAGTTGTCTCTCTTGCGTCAGTGTGTGCAGATGGCGCTATGGTTAGGATCGACGCCGTGATGTGGAAAGGGCGTCCCCACACCATCCTGGAGCCGCCATTTTGTTTGTTGATTTTCTGCGGAGATACACGGGACAATAAACGCTCGACCCTAGCGTGGTACAGATGCTAGACTGATCCTATTAACATGGTACAACACCTATAGATTATGTTTATTATTATTATATGGCTTAGAGGTTTTTTTGAGGGTAATGTGAGGGTTTTTTCTCCCCGTGACCGCCCCACCGCCTCGTTTGCTCCCTTGCGCCGCCATTTTGACCACCACCACCACACAGCCGCCATTTTGAACCCACCACCACCACCCACAGGCCGCCATTTTGAACCCACCACCACCACCCACAGGCCGCCATTTTGAACCCACCACCACCACCCACAGGCCGCCAATATGCAGATCGAGTTGTCTCCCCCTAGTGCGGGTTTTTGCCACCAATGTGTACAGATGGCGCCACTAGTTCCTCCTCAATCCTCCCCGTGACGTCACTACATCCGGGTGAAATGAGGCTCAATTGAGGTTTACCCTACTACTAACGATCATACCAAATACTACTGGTACAATAATACGGGAAAGACGCTCGAAATCAGCTATTACAACTGTTACATTCTTCATAATGTCAAGAAACGAAGGAATGATGTCCCTCTATTTGAATAAATCGTCCCCAAATTCAGAGCTGAACAATATGTTGGTGATCTTTCTTATACTGTGTCTGTGTTTTGACGAAGGCAATGCAAATTGTTTGACAGTATTATAGAGAGAAGCAAGACTGACACGCTGAATATATATCATATCGCTTTGGTAATATATATACACACTAAGGTTTGACATTTAAAGGGTCTACCATATCTATTGGTTTCCTTAAGTGGCATTTAGAAGTTGGGAAGTAGATAAATAAACAAATTGCTTATGGATAACAATTTCTAGTTTATTCAGGACGACGTTTCGATACAGGTACTAGTATCGTTCTCAAGTCAATGACATCAATGATTGAAATTGTAGTTTAAGGGCCGCTTCCCATACGGATTTCGCGGCCCATCAACTCAATGTTTTATTTAAATTTCACGGTACATTTCTTTGTTAATTTGAGATCTTTTGCAGCGCTAGATATTAAAATAAATAATTAAATAGTGCTTGTTTTACAGTTTTTTCCAAACACCTTTATCCCAAACACCTAGTGGAAAAAACTGTAAAACAAGCACTACAACCAAACCAGAGACAACGTACTATCAGAGAAGAGGGCCCAAATATCCGAATAACTCTACCCTATATAGGCAAGACAAGTCACCAGGTCGCCAGACTACTCCAGACACGAGCCAGCATCCAGACAACCGTTGCAACCAACAGAAAACTGAAGAATCACATCAATGCGACCGGTAAAAAAGCCCCAACCACCCAACCCCAGCCAAAAGGTGTAATCTACAAGTTGGAGTGCAGTTGCAAAAAACATTACATCGGCGAAACATCAAGACCCCTCAATAAACGAATGAAAGAACACAAATCATCTGTGACCAAACAAGACGGGAAATCAGCAGTTTCGGACCACATCAAAGAAAACCCCACCCACTCAATCAACTGGAACAACACCAAACCCCTTGCCACAAACCACATGCACTGGAAAAACAGAAAACTACTGGAGGCCATCCACATCAAAAGAACAAAACCACAACTGAACAGAGACCAGGGCCTATTCATCCCCAGCGCCTATGACCTACTAATCCAGGAACCCCACCGTGCCTAGAAGCCCACCTTGTTAATTAATCTACCTTGTTAATTAATCTAGCCATATCCACAGTCTAATCCTGTCCTATTATAAATTTCTCACCTAGTATAATACTATTGTTATCATCCTATTGACATTTACTCAAGGAACTGTATATATACTGATTATTTACTTATTGATGTCATTGACTTGAGAACGATACTAGTACCTGTATCGAAACGTCGTCCTGAATAAACTAGAAGTTGTTATCCATAAGCAATTTGTTTATTTATCTACCATATCTATTCTATAGCACTATTTAAATTGATTATCAACAAAGGTTGAAAAATATTTTCAAATCTGACAACCTCTCTCCCCCCTTTGCCATGTTTGTTGAAACGTTTGGCCAAGCTTTTTTGTTGGCACCCGGCCGAGATCAATGGACGAGTGTATGTGTTCTCCTATTGGCCCTGAGGATTTTGCCACCTGAGACAGACTGTGTGAAGCATACATGGATATATTTATTTATTTGTATTTATTTGCCAAATCAGGCGCCCACGGTGGAGCAAACAATCACATAAATCTTCCCCCCCACCACCCTCATTATTTGATTGGATAATACATACAACGTTCCAGAAAAGACTGTTACATTTCAGAAATCGAACATAACAGATCTAAATTATGAACAATTTGCCACCAGGCTGTAAAGTATATGAATTTAACAGAAGGACAAAACTAAGCCATTTGGCACATAACTCGTCTTTGTCCTGACAATAAATTAGGTAAAGAGATTGAACACAAGTCTATTTACAGCTGACAAAGCCAGCACAATATATAAAGTACATGTAGACTGAAGTAATGTGCCGTAGTCCACATGATGATGTTAAATCCATTATGGTGAAGCTTTAGCATCAGTACCAAGGTTATGTAGTGTCTCATGGATAGTGAATATATCTATAATATATATATCTAGACTAACTGCAAAGCATACGGACATGTCCTCGCAATACGGTGGCTCATAGGGGACATAATATTTTTCCATACAGTAATTAGTTGTTTTTTTGACTTATTAACTTTTTCCAAAAGACACTTTCAGTCCACGTGGAAAGTGCTTTCAACCTACGTGGAAAGTACTTTCAACGCATGTGGAAAGTACTTTACCCCCACGTGAAAAGTCACTTTCAACCCACGTGGAAAGTACTTTCAACGCACGTGGAAACTACACCCACGTGGAAAGTGACTTTCAACTCACATGGAAAGTACTTTACACCCACGTGGAAAGTACTTTCAACGCATGTGGAAAGTACTTTACACCCACGTGGAAAGTGACTTTCAACTCACAAGGGAAGTACTTTACACCCACGTGAAAAGTACTTTCAACGCATGTGGAAAGTCACTTTCAAAGCACGTGGAAACTACTTTACACCCACGTGGAAAGTGACTTTCAATTCACAAGGGAAGTACTTTACACCCACGTGAAAAGTACTTTCGACGCATGTGGAAAGTCACTTTCACCCCATGTTGAAACTAATTTCCATTCAGCTTCATATTATCATTTTTCCAGGTTTCACGCGAACTTGTATTAGGCCTATTGGTCTCAAATCGAGGCGTTGTCTCCTCCGGTTCAGCAACAGGTGTTTGTGGACGTGTATATGATAGGCCGTGGGGAACAAAAATCGACATTTGGTGTAGACACATATTATTAGCCAATCACAGAGCGTTTTTACGTGTTGACATTCATTATTTTGCATCTGCATACAATTTAATTCGATATCATATCGAATTATTTTATATCCGGATACATATTTTTTAGATACTGCATCGAATATTTCAATGCTAGATCAAATTAACTTGTATACGCATTGCACATGATTTAGATAGTGTATCGAATCATTTTGTATCCGTAAACACATTATTTAGATATGATATCCTAATTATTCGCAGATAGACCTTCTGCTGACGTCTGCAAAGATGCTCGTACATTGCAACCTAGCTGTTACACCAACTCCCGTGTTCAATTGTCTACCAAGAGCTTGTGAACATGGTGTCACATCACAGATTCAACATTTGGTGAAATGACATCTGCTCAATTTCCGAGTTCTACGTATACTGAGAACTGATTATCAAGTTCTATCAAAGTCAGTCAATGTGAACCAATATGGTAAAGTATTACGTGATATCCGAGATTACTGAGATTGTATGAAAATATGACTTGTCGTGTCACCAGACATTTCACATCGCTTTACGTGCAGAAAGGCAGCAAAATCGTTTACGATAACTCCGACGAAAATCCTCTGAGAGGAAAGCGTAGAGGATTGGATTCAGGCAACTGTTCAAATAAGCAAGGCAATTTGAAGCCAATTGCACAGCTATGAATTCTACTGTGGCTGGATTGTGACCAAAGTTCACAATCAAAAGGATGACCTGAATGGGTAGCCAACAAATTACAAATATGCCGACGACAACCACGACCATCCGTGTGATCTTTCGGTTAGCTCTTTCTATAGGGCACATGCGCCCAACTGCCCAGGCTGCTCCGGGTAATGATGCAACTCTACGTAGCAGTCGTTTCAGTATGAGTCCATACAGTACACAAAAAATCACCAGAGGAATGACAAATCCAAACGCAAAGAAGAAACCATGAAATATTTATAATTGACTACTTTGCACCACAAGACTCCAAACGGCCAAACTGGAATGGTGTACGTCGTAGCCGTAAACGGAGCGTGAAGTACCGCGTAGTACCGCACCAAAGACATCAGAACAAGGGTGTAAACGCACACATACATCATATAATTGACTACTTTGCACCCAATAACTCCAAATCAGCCACTGCCAAACTCATAACAAGGATGTTCGTACTTCGTATAAGTTTGTCGGATAACACAACCACTATCACTAAAAGGTTCCCGATCAGGCCGATGAGAACGATCACACCAAATACTACTGGAACAATAATACCTGATGTCCCTCTATTTGAATAAATCGTCCTCAAATTCAGTGCTGAACATAGAATACGTTGGTGATCCTTCTTATACTGTGTCTGTGTTTTGACGAAGGCAATGGAAATTGTTTGACAGTATTATAGAGAGAAGCAAGAATGACACGCTGAATATATATCATGTCGCTATGGTAATATATATACACCAAGGTTTGGCCTTTAAAGGTTCTTACAAATGGTCTCTACACACCATCATTTCTTGATGCTAAATTGTTGTAAGAGACATTTACTAGCGGTTCACTGTTTCTGGGAATAGTCGAAGTGTTTGAAATACGACCGAACCCTTCATTACCACGAATGTTTGGAAACGGTGAAGGTCGTGACCAGCTGATCAATGACGTCAGAGTCTGATTACGATAGTTAGTAGCGAGCAATCGTACCGAATTTTCCAATTTCGAAATCAGAGTCTTCCAGTCCTGATTACAATGTTGTTACCAAAACTCTGATATATATACTCTGATACCCATAGATATATAGCTGAGAATTAGAGCGTAAATGAATATTTAGAAATCTTGATACTTTCGTGGTAGAAATGAAGGTGCACCAGCCAAGCAGTATCTGTGGAAAAGAAACAAAACAAATTTATTTCATATAAACTAATTATGTGATGTACCGTAGTCATCACTGTCACAGATAGTGGTATACGCATCAAATCGCTTAGGCCAGGAAGGGTTAAACAGCCAGTTTCTCTGCATGTTTTCATGCAAAGTACGCACTGGGGTATTTGGTAGAACCTTTAATATAATTCCTGAAAGGCGAATGACAAACACCAACATCGATCTCCAGACGCGTCGAGAGGTCTTGTAATATGCGCTATTTAAAAAATTATACTATTTCGCATTGTTGATATTAATTCCAGTCTCTAGAGGCACCATATATCATGCAATATTGATTGAGTATTATTACTTTGAGAACGCACTGTCGACTCAAAAAATTCTCGATGTCCAGCAGTTGAAATGAATGTCAACGTATAGTATTCCACTTTACCGACAGGGTGATGAACTAAATCGGAAAAGCTGGAAATTTGATAGGAGACAGACTAGAATTTATTGGTCACCAGCTTTGGCGTATTTCCTCCAGTGCTACTTGACCGATTAAAACATCCAATAATAATTTATACTAAGTAATGGTAATTAATAAAATTGTCGCGTTGTCGTCGTCGATTTCCACTGAAAGGTATTCACGCCCTATATATATTACTTCACGGAGGAAGGATAGCTTGAAAGAAAGAAAAAAAAAAACAGTGCATTGAGATCCAACCTAACCCTGTCGTTTCATTATAAAAATTGTAAAGATTACAATGCGGAGGCCATGGGCATATAGCGGCTACATGGTGCTCAGTAGTATAAAAACGGGAAATTCTGTCGTAAAAAGGAGGGTGAAAGTGATAATGTCACGGATGACGCCTCGTCCGAGTCGAAGGTGACATCCGGCGGCGTCACTTCCAGTGCGGGGGCATTTTCGGGTCAAAAGTTCACTTCCGGGTCAAAGGTCACGTCCGGTCACGAACCGTCGAATTTATCTATACACCATGCAAACATATTGTGACTGGTAACCTTGATGTAGTGAGTGATAATGATCTAAGATTACTCCTGATGAAGAGACCTAAATACAGAGAGCCGAGAAGAATAAATCTGAAGGCCGACCACAAGATAGTCCTGTCTCCATTGGAACAGTACGTTATTGATTGGTCTAAGAGAGAAAAATTTGAACCTACAGTACTCGCTGATTGGCTGGACCTCACCAAGAGCAAGGTCGTTGAAACAATCCGCCATATTGACGGAAGTACCCTTCCCCAAGCAAAACAAGTACTGAGAAACTTCAATTTGCAAGAAGTTCTAGCAAATCTCCAGAGAAAATTCGTCATTGTCCCAGCAGACAAAGCTCCAAATAATATAATATTCATATGTAAATATTACTATTACCAGGTGCTGGTTAAAGAATTTAGTGTAAACATATCATCATCAAGTACGTCTACTTACTCTCAAACTCCATTTACTCTGGAAGATTTATTCAACAATCACAAAACGTTTCTCAAGGAAAGAGGTATTTGTCTTCCAACCGATGGTGATAAATAGAACTTCGCTGTGTCAAAGGCCACTTTCGGTCACCTGACGTGATGTCACAAATGTCCATGGTAACCCAGATGCCTTTCTCCATGTCAGAACAAGTACCGGTAAGGGTTTTTCTGGGGAATAAACGAATCTGAACACTTCTGAACATTTCGGAGTATCGGGTACCCCCAGGCGAGGTTCGGATTCTGGCAGTTCCAGGTATAAATTTCGCAAATGTATGATGGCCGAGAGGGGCCATCGCGTCTTTCATTTCTAATTTAGCGCGATGAAGCGATGGAGCTATGCGATGGAACGATGGAGCTATGCGATGCGCGATGGAGCTATGCGATGGGGCTATGCGATGGAGCTGTGCGATGGAGCTATGCGATGGAGCTATGCGATGAAAAGTCATTGCGCATGTTCGTTAAAAAACGAGGCTGAGTTGGACGCCATTATTCAACATTCAACGAGGAAGTAAAGCTCTATTTGTTGTGCCTGATTTGGTGTTTCTCACAAGTTTTAATTTAAATATTCGCCGTCAAACAAATGATGATTTTCGGAAGTACCGGTATATATAATTTAAATAATAACTATATACATGAACGTCACAGGACCTACTAAGTAGGGTAGGCATTAGGACTCCGACGCGAACTGAGCTCTTGGAAATCTCCACCCCCAGTTGGAATCTTGCCTAGATTAAAATGGGCACTGCCCAAGTCAGAATCAGCAGTGATTTTCATCAAAAATCACCAGAAATTTTCATCAAAAGTAGGTCAGCTCAGAACGTGTTGGTAACAGTCCCCTAATGCACCTTCATGCCAAAAATCAAGGTTCTAATGCCAACGGTTCTCCTTATTTTGCCGACGAAAGGATTCATATGGACTGATGACTGACTGACTGGCTCATTACCGGACAATTTGCAATCTGTAGCCTACTTCGTAGGAATAATTTCAATCGAAAGGTATATTAAGCTTTGACCATGTCAAGAACACAGATATTTTATATTTGTTGGGAAGCCGAACACAGAGCCAGATTTTGAATGTGAATGAGCAAGGATGATGCTTATTGGAAAGTAAAATCTGCATTCAATATATAGATATAATACCGTATAGGTTTATTTTTGCTTTTGCTTTAGTCTAGCGGTTTTTCCGCTGCCTTGTTTTTTTTGTGTCGTGTTTGTTTTGTTTTTTTTCGTTTTTTATTTTCGCTGAAAATATTGGGGAGGGGGGGGGGCGCATTGCCCTCCGCTACCCCCTCTTCCGCCGTCCCTGCCTCGCCTACCGTGACGCTGTTTCGCAGTGAACTTAGTAACGAAAGGAGGAGAAAGAGAAGGGCTAAAAGTAGGCAGCTACCGGTCAAGCAGAATTATAGGCATATACAACCCAAACAGAAGAATGAGCTGTTGAAAACTGCATCATGCCACAAAAAATACATTCATGCTGCTATCTATGGAAGACGGATGCGGTCATCGTAATGGCGTATTGTCGCCCTCTGAATCGGAGAAAACTTAAGCTTACTATACAGGGTGCCAATGGCCGACAGAGGAAACCAAAATGAGCCATTGCGACAATACGCCAAAGCTACCGTTATCGTGTATGTATTTAAAACTGTACAGGTAATAATTAACCAGTTATTTAATGATAAAACGAAATGGTTATTTTGACGGAGGGACCCTAGTAGTATAGTCACAGCATATAGACTCCCATTTTGCCGGCGGAGATAACTCTTTGGGGCGCCAGGGGCGTTATTGGGGCGGGTTGTGGAGGTCAAGTGCACTATAGTTCCGACAGGTGGCGCCACATGACACATGACTTTTGATCTCGAATTCTTCCGCGGTGATGCGGTCTGGCGGTGATGCGATCAAAAAAGCTGCGAAAGTAGTCCCATGTCAACCAATTGACTTCCAATGTTAATGTATAGGCCCTATGGGTAATGCCTAAAAAGAATATGGGAATAGACGTTTTGAGACCGAGGTGGACCCCTAGTGGCCGATTGGGTCGAGTGAGGTTTCAAAGTGAAGCCCTCCTCCAGGGCTATCAAGTCATGGATGGTTGCATGTAGAAATTTCTCCTGAAAAAATATATAAAAAGCGAAACACTGACTTTACCCCTACAATAGGGGAAAACCACTATCAACCCTATTCAAAAGAGCTAATATCGGTTTCCGGGCTTATCGGGGCCTGCCTATCAAGTCATGGGTGGGTACATGTTTTCACAGAAAAAAAATATAAAAAGCGAAACACGGACTTTACCTCTACAATAGGGGCCTGATTCGCACATTTGCATCTATACGGGAAAATGCCTGTATGGGGGGGGGGGTCATTTTTGATTTTACTATGGGTTGTTTGGTCTTGTTTTCTTCGTCTCGCCACGAAAAACACGATGGGAGGGGTCTCCTAGTTAAGCGGTGAAATTTTCCGAAAAGTTCACGGAGGTCGGGATAGGCCCATAGGCCCATACTGGCTCAGGGGGATAGGTCCATATTGGGAAATTCACACATGTTCATTGCGATATGGGTTGTTTGGTCTTGTTTTTCTCGTCTCGCCACGCAGAACACGATGGGAGGGGTCTCGAAGTTAAGCGGTGAATTTTTTTGAAAACGTCACTGTGCGCATGCGTAGTGGGTAAATAGCGATGGGTGGACGTTTTGGGGTTTAGGTGAGCCCCTAGTGGTCCCATGGTGTCGTATGAGGTCTTATTTTTAAGCTCTCGTGGAGGAGCATCCGACTGGGCTAACGTATCGTCCGTTTTCAATATTCTGCACATGCGCAGTCTGGCCGTAGTATAGAAAGCAGACATTTTTGGGGTGCATAGGGGTGTGTTTGGGGTAGAGATGGCACACTATTGGTCCGGATGTGTCGTGAGAGGTGTCATCTTGTAGCCCTCGTGGTGCAGACCCCGATTTGAGGGATGTCCATGTCATCTGTGACGTCATCGGTGACGTCATCAGTACGAGTAGTAGCCAAAGTGGACAGTTTGGGGGTGCGAAGGAAGGTATTTGGTGTAGAGATGGACCATCCATATCTGTCATGCATCCTACCATATATTTGCTGTATTATACCATATCTGTCCTGAATCATACCATATCTATGCTGTATTATACCATATCTGTCCTGTATTGTACCATATATGTCCTGTATTATAAAATATATGTCCTGAATTATACCATATCTGTCCTGTATGTATTATACAATGATGAGGGACACGTGTTCATTCATATATCTACAGACACCACCACCACCACCACCACCGAGCGTTGACGCCCGTCAACGCCCGGTGGTGGTGGTAACTCCCGTGGGGCGGAGCTCGGCAATTTTACATCCGGAACCTTGTCAACATCCGGGTTTCCCAGTGGGTTTTTTTCGTCGTTCCTCCGTCTTCCATGTGGGTACTGTGGTTTTACATCCGAGTCATCTTACATCCGCGGTTTTCCATGTTTACTGTCATGTGACCGCAACCGGAAGTTGTCATAAGACAGATGGCGCCCTGTCGGAATAAGTAGGACAATATCGGTGCGCCACCTGTCTTGTCTCAACTTCCGGTTCCGGTCACGTGACAATAAATTGAAAAAACCCGGATGTAAGATGAGGACCCGGATGTAAAACCACAGTACCCGCATGGAAGACGGAGGAACGACGGGAAAAACCCACTGGGAAACCCGGATGTTGACAAGGTCCCGGTTGTAAAATTGCCGAGCTCCGCCCCACGGCAGTTGGTGGTGGTGTCTGGAGATATAGGAATGAACACGTGTCCTTCATCATTTTATAATACATGACAAATATTGTAAACACAGGGCAGATATGGTATAATACAGCACAGATATGGTATAATACAGCAAGGATATGGTATAATGCATGACAGATATGGATGGTCCATCTCTACATCAAATACCTTCCTTCACACCCCCAAATTGTCCACTTTGGCTCAGATGAGATGGACATCCCTCAAATCGGGGTCTGCATCACGAGGGCTACAAGATGACACATCCCACGACACATTCGGACCAACAGTGGTCCATCTCTACCCCAAACACACCCCCACGCACCCCCAAAATGACCACTTTACTTACTACATCCAACTGCGCATGCGCAGATTGACGCGATTTGCTATAAAAAATAGGCCATTCTGACTCTACCCCACAAAAGCTTCACTTTGACACCTCCACGACCCATTTGGACCAATAGTGTGCCATCTCTATCCCAAACACACCCCTACGCACCCCCAAAATGTCTGCTTTCTATACTACGGCCAGACTGCGCATGCGCTGAATATTGAAAACGGACGATACGTTAGTCCACCGCTTAACTTCGAGACCCCTCCCTTCGTGTTTTTCGTGGCGAGACGAAGAAAACAAGACCAAGCAACCCATAGTAAAATATATAAAAAAATGACCACCCCATACCCCATACAGGCATTTTCCCGTATAGATGCAAATGTGCGAATCAAGCCCCTGTTGTAGAGGTAAAGTCCGTGTTTCACTTTTTATAAAAAAAATTCTGTGAAAACATCCATGACTTCATAGGCAGGCCCCGATAAGCCCGGAAAACGATATTAGCTCTTTTGAATAGGGTTGATAGTGGTTTTCCCCTATTGTAGGGGTAAAGTCAGTGTTTCGCATTTTATATATTTTTTCTGGAGAAACTTTTACATGCAATCACCCATGACTTGATAGCCATGGAGGAGGGCTTCACTTTGACACCTCACTCGGCCCAATCGGTCCACTAGGGGTCCACCTCGGTCTACTCCCATACTCTTTTTAGGCATTCCCCGTATACATTAACATAGGAAGTTACTTGGTTGACAGGGGACTATTTTCGTAGCTTTTTTGATCGCATAACCGCCAGACAGAATCACCGCGGAAGAATTCGAGGTCAAAAGTCATGTGACCTAGTGCACTTGAATTCCACAACCCGCCCCAATAACTCCCCCTGGCGCCCCAAAGAGTTATCTCCCCCGGCAAAATGGGAGTCTATATGCGGTGACTATACTACTAAGGCCCCTCCGTCAAAATAACCATTTCGTTTTATCATTAAATAACTGGTTAATTATTACCTGTACAGTTTTAAATACATACATGTAAATATATCATCTTGATTATGGGCCTGCAAGTCATAACCATTTAACCCTAAATAAAGTAATACTCATTTGTATATAATGTATAATACATAATGACCCCCTCCTGCCCACCCACCGTCCCCACATCCATATTGTATACATGTAGTCATGTTTCATGTTACATTCTTCGGAGACGAGTGAAGTTTAGAAGCCAAAGACGCCATACTTAGTGCCGCATGCAATCAAACTCAGTCAAAACACCAGAGCTAGATACGGTACATGAATAGTTTATCTCCACTGCTCTGGGCCCCTAAACTATACAACCTCCCATTCTTCGAAAAGATTCCATGACTCTGGAGTCACATTTTCGAAAATGAAAGTGACGGAAATAAAGACCATTGTCGTCTTTTTGTTTTTGAATGCCCAATAGTCTTTCGAGAACCATCTCTAGATACAGTCAGACCCTATTCGTCTGATAAAGTCTGAAAAGTATGGATTATAAACTGATGACATACTATAATCATTGTGATGATGAAGCTTTCGCATCTGCGCAAAAGACGAACCGGAAGACGACAATGCGCCAACTGTTGTCGTGTTGCCGTTATGTCGCCCCCGCCAATGCGACATTGCGCCAATACGACAACAGGCATTGTCGTGATGTCGCCTTTCAAAAATGCGCCATTGCGACAACACGACAACGGTTATCGTAATGGCGCCCCGCCAATGCGACAATGCGACAATACGACAACTAGGGCGCCATTGCGTCAACTGTACCGTTGTCGTGTTGTCGTGATGTCGTGTTGTCGCCTTTTGAAAATGCGCCAACACGACAACACGATAACGGCAGCTTTGGCGTATTGTCGCAATGGCGCATTTTGGTTTCCTCTGTCGGCCATTGGCGCCCTGTATAGTAAGCTTAAGTTTTCTCCGATTCAGGGGGCGACAATACGCCATTACGATGGCCGCATCTGTCTTCCATAGATAGCAGCATGAATGTATTTTTTTGTGGCATGATGCAGTTTTCAACAGCCCATTCTTCTGTTTGGGTTGTATATGCCTATAATTCTGCTTGACCGGTAGCTGCATGCCAATTTTTAGCCCTTCTCTTTCTCCTCCTTTCGTTATTGAGTTCACTGCGAAACAGCGTCACGGTAGGCGAGGCAGGGACGGCGGAAGAGGGGGGAGCGGAGGGCAATGCGCCCCCCCCCCCCTCCCCGATATTTCAGCGAATAAAAAACAGAAAAAACGACCAAACACGACACAAAAAAACAAGGCTGCGGAAAAACCACTAGAGAAAAGAAAAAGCAAAAATAAACCTATACGGTATTATATCTATATATTGAATGCAGATTTTACCTTCCAACAAGCATCATCCTGGCTCATTCACATTCAAAATCTGGCTCTGTGTTCGGATTCCCAACAAATATAAAATATCTGTGTTCTTGACATGGTCAAAGCTTAATATACCTTTCGATTGAATTATTCCTACGAATTAGGCTACAGATGCCAAATTGTCCGGTAATGAGTCAGTCAGTCAGTCAGTCAACCCGAATACCTTCGTCGGCAAAATAAGGAGACCCGTTGACATTAGAACCTTGATTTTTGGCATGAAGGTGCATTAGGGGACTGTTACCAACACGTTCTGAGCTGACCTACTTTTGATGAAAATCACTGCTGATTCTGACTTGGGCAGTGCCCATCTTAATATAGGCAGGATTTCAACTGGGGGTGGAGATTTCCAAGAACTCAGTTCGCGTCAGAGTTGTCCTGTGACGTTCATGTATATAGTTAATATTTAAATTATATATACCGGTACTTCCGAAAATCCTCATTTGTTTGACGGCGAATATTTAAAATAAAACTTGTGAGAAACACCAAAACAGGCACAACAAATAGAGCTTTACTTCCTCGTTGAATGTTGAATAATGGCGTCCAACTCAGCCTTGTTTTTTAACGAACATGCGCAATGACTTTTCATCGCATAGCTCCATCGCATAGCTCCATCGCATAGCCCCATCGCATAGCTCCATCACATAGCCCCATCGTATAGCTCCATCGCATAGCTCCATCGCATAGCTCCATCGCATAGCCCCATCGCATAGCTCCATCGCATAGCTCCATCGCTCCATCGCATAGCTCCATCGCGCATCGCATAGCTCCATCGCATAGCCTCATCGCGCATCGCATAGCGCGACTTTTTATCGCATAGCTCCATCGCTCCATCGCTCCATCGCATAGTTCCATCGCTCCATCGCATAGCTCCATCGCGCATCGCATAGCTCCATCGCATAGCCTCATCGCGCATCGCAAGGCGCGACTTTTCATCGCACAGCTCCATCGCTCCATCGCATAGCTCCATCGCGCATCGCATAGCTCCATCGTTCCATCGCATAGCTCCATCGCGTTAAATTAGAAATGAAAGACGCGATGGCCCCTCTCGGCCATCGCGTCTTTCATTTCTAATTTAGCGCGATGAAGCGATGGAGCTATGCGATGGGACGATGGAGCTATGCGATGCGCGATGGAGCGATGGAGCTATGCGATGAAAAGTCGCGCTATGCGATGCGCGATGAGGCTATGCGATGGAGCTATGCGATGCGCGATGGAGCTATGCGATGGGCTTATGCGATGGAGCTATGCGATGGAGCTATGCGATGGGGCTATGCGATGGAGCTATGCGATGGGGCTATGCGATGGAGCTATGCGATGGAGCTATGCGATGGGGCTATGCGATGGAGCTATGCGATGGGCTATGCGATGGAGCTGTGCGATGGAGCTATGCGATGGGGCTATGCGATGGAGCTATGCGATGGAGCTATGCGATGAAAAGTCATTGCGCATGTTCGTTAAAAAACGAGGCTGAGTTGGACGCCATTATTCAACATTCAACGAGGAAGTAAAGCTCTATTTGTTATTTTAAATATTCGCCGTCAAACAAATGATGATTTTCGGAAGTGCCGGTATATATAATTTAAATAATAACTATATACATGAACGTCACAGGACCTACTAAGTAGGGTAGGCATTAGGACTCCGACGAGAACTCAGCTCTTGGAAATCTCCACCCCCAGTTGGAATCTTGCCTATACTAAGATGGGCACTGCCCAAGTCAGAATCAGCAGTGATTTTCATCAAAAATCACCAGAAATTTTCATCAAAAGTAGGTCAGCTCAGAACGTGTTGGTAACAGTCCCCTAATGCACCTTCATGCCAAAAATCAAGGTTCTAATGCCAACGGTTCTCCTTATTTTGCCGACGAAAGGATTCAGATGGACTGATGACTGACTGACTGGCTCATTACCGGACAATTTGCAATCTGTAGCCTACTTCGTAGGAATAATTTCAATCGAAAGGTATATTAAGCTTTGACCATGTCAAGAACACAGATATTTTATATTTGTTGGGAAGCCGAACACAGAGCCAGATTTTGAATGTGAATGAGCAAGGATGATGCTTATTGGAAAGTAAAATCTGCATTCAATATATAGATATAATACCGTATAGGTTTATTTTTGCTTTTGCTTTAGTCTAGCGGTTTTTCCGCTGCCTTGTTTTTTTTGTGTCGTGTTTGTTTGTTTTTGTTTTCTTTTCTTTTTTTCGCTGAAAATATTGGGGAGGGGGGGCGCATTGCCCTCCGCTACCCCCTCTTCCGCCGTCCCTGCCTCGCCTACCGTGACGCTGTTTCGCAGTGAACTTAGTAACGAAAGGAGGAGAAAGAGAAGGGCTAAAAGTAGGCAGCTACCGGTCAAGCAGAATTATAGGCATATACAACCCAAACAGAAGAATGGGCTGTTGAAAACTGCATCATGCCACAAAAAAATACATTCATGCTGCTATCTATGGAAGACGGATGCGGCCATCGTAATGGCGTATTGTCGCCCTCTGAATCGGAGATAACTTAAGCTTACTATACAGGGTGCCAATGGCCGACAGAGGAAACCAAAATGAGCCATTGCGACAATACGCCAAAGCTACCGTTATCGTGTATGTATTTAAAACTGTACAGGTAATAATTAACCAGTTATTTAATGATAAAACGAAATGGTTATTTTGACGGAGGGACCCTAGTAGTATAGTCACAGCATATAGACTCCCATTTTGCCGGCGGAGATAACTCTTTGGGGCGCCAGGGGCGTTATTGGGGCGGGTTGTGGAGGTCAAGTGCACTATAGTTCCGACAGGTGGCGCCACATGACACATGACTTTTGATCTCGAATTCTTCCGCGGTGATGCGGTCTGGCGGTGATGCGATCAAAAAAGCTGCGAAAGTAGTCCCATGTCAACCAATTGACTTCCAATGTTAATGTATAGGCCCTATGGGTAATGCCTAAAAAGAGTATGGGAATAGACGTTTTGAGACCGAGGTGGACCCCTAGTGGCCGATTGGGTCGAGTGAGGTGTCAAAGTGAAGCCCTCCTCCAGGGCTATCAAGTCATGGGTGGTTGCATGTAAAAGTTTCTCCAGAAAAAATATATAAAAAGCGAAACACTGACTTTACCCCTACAATAGGGGAAAACCACTATCAACCCTATTCAAAAGAGCTAATATCGGTTTCCGGGCTTATCGGGGCCTGCCTATCAAGTCATGGGTGGGTACATGTTTTCACAGAAAAAAAATATAAAAAGCGAAACACGGACTTTACCTCTACAATAGGGGCCTGATTCGCACATTTGCATCTATACGGGAAAATGCCTGTATGGGGTATGGGGGGTCATTTTGCGAGGGGGGGGGGTTTACTATGGGTTGTTCGGTCTTGTTTTCTTCGTCTCGCCACGAAAAACACGATGGGAGGGGTCTCGAAGTTAAGCGGTGAAATTTTCCGAAAAGTTCACGGAGGTCGGGATAGGCCCATAGGCCCATACTGGCTCAGGGGGATAGGTCCATATTGGGAAATTCACACATGTTCATTGCGATATGGGTTGTTTGATCTTGTTTTTCTCATCTCGCCACGCAGAACACGATGGGAGGGGTCTCGAAGCTAAGCGGTGGAATTTGTTGAAAATGTCACTGTGCGCATGCGTAGTGGGTAAATAGCGATGGGTTGACGTTTTGGGGTTTAGGTGAGGCCCTAGTGGTCCCATGGTGTCGTATGAGGTCTTATTTTTAAGCTCTCGTGGAGGAGCATCCGACTGGGCTAACGTATCGTCCGTTTTCAATATTCTGCACATGCGCAGTCTGGCCGTAGTATAGAAAGCAGACATTTTTGGGGTGCATAGGGGTGTGTTTGGGGTAGAGATGGCACACTATTGGTCCGGATGTGTCGTGAGAGGTGTCATCTTGTAGCCCTCGGGGTGCAGACCCCGATTTGAGGGATGTCCATGTCATCTGTGACGACATCGGTGACCTCATCAGTACGAGTAGTAGCCAAAGTGGACAGTTTGGGGGTGCGAAGGAAGGTATTTGGTGTAGAGATGGACCATCCATATCTGTCATGCATTCTACCATATATTTGCTGTATTATACCATATCTGTCCTGAATCATACCATATCTATGCTGTATTATACCATATCTGTCCTGTATTGTACCATATATGTCCTGTATTATAAAATATATGTCCTGAATTATACCATATCTGTCCTGTATTATACCATATCTGTATGTATTATACAATGATGAGGGACACGTGTTCATTCCTATATCTACAGACACCACCACCACCACCGAGCGTTGACGCCCGTCAACGCCCGGTGGTGGTGGTAACTCCCGTGGGGCGGAGCTCGGCAATTTTACATCCGGAACCTTGTCAACATCCGGGTTTCCCAGTGGGTTTTTTTCGTCGTTCCTCCGTCTTCCATGTGGGTACTGTGGTTTTACATCCGAGTCATCTTACATCCGGGGTTTTCCATGTTTACTGTCATGTGACCGCAACCGGAAGTTGTCATAAGACAGATGGCGCCCTGTCGGAATAAGTAGGACAATATCGGTGCGCCACCTGTCTTGTCTCAACTTCCGGTTCCGGTCACGTGACAATAAATTGAAAAAACCCGGATGTAAGATGAGGACCCGGATGTAAAACCACAGTACCCGCATGGAAGACGGAGGAACGACGGGAAAAACCCACTGGGAAACCCGGATGTTGACAAGGTCCCGGTTGTAAAATTGCCGAGCTCCGCCCCACGGCAGTTGGTGGTGGTGTCTGGAGATATAGGAATGAACACGTGTCCTTCATCATTTTATAATACATGACAAATATTGTAAACACAGGGCAGATATGGTATAATACAGCACAGATATGGTATAATACAGCAAGGATATGGTATAATGCATGACAGATATGGATGGTCCATCTCTACATCAAATCCCTTCCTTCACACCCCCATATTGTCCACTTTGGCTCAGATGACATGGACATCCCTCAAATCGGGGTCTGCATCACGAGGGCTACAAGATGACACATCCCACGACACATTCGGACCAACAGTGGTCTATCTCTACCCCAAACACACCCCCACGCACCCCCAAAATGACCACTTTACTTACTACATCCAACTGCGCATGCGCAGATTGACGCGACTTGCTATAAAAAATAGGCCATTCTGACTCTACCCCACAAAAGCTTCACTTTGACACCTCCACGACCCATTTGGACCAATAGTGTGCCATCTCTACCCCAAACACACCCCTACGCACCCCCAAAATGTCTGCTTTCTATACTACGGCCAGACTGCGCATGCGCTGAATATTGAAAACGGACGATACGTTAGTCCACCGCTTAACTTCGAGACCCCTCCCTTCGTGTTTTTCGTGGCGAGACGAAGAAAACAAGACCAAGCAACCCATAGTAAAATATATAAAAAAATGACCACCCCATACCCCATACAGGCATTTTCCCGTATAGATGCAAATGTGCGAATCAAGCCCCTGTTGTAGAGGTAAAGTCCGTGTTTCACTTTTTATAAAAAAAATTCTGTGAAAACATCCATGACTTCATAGGCAGGCCCCGATAAGCCCGGAAAACGATATTAGCTCTTTTGAATAGGGTTGATAGTGGTTTTCCCCTATTGTAGGGGTAAAGTCAGTGTTTCGCATTTTATATATTTTTTCTGGAGAAACTTTTACATGCAATCACCCATGACTTGATAGCCATGGAGGAGGGCTTCACTTTGACACCTCACTCGGCCCAATCGGTCCACTAGGGGTCCACCTCGGTCTCAAAACGTCTACTCCCATACTCTTTTTAGGCATTCCCCGTATACATTAACATAGGAAGTTACTTGGTTGACAGGGGACTATTTTCGTAGCTTTTTTGATCGCTTAACCGCCAGACAGAATCACCGCGGAAGAATTCGAGGTCAAAAGTCATGTGACCTAGTGCACTTGAATTCCACAACCCGCCCCAATAACTCCCCCTGGCGCCCCAAAGAGTTATCTCCCCCGGCAAAATGGGAGTCTATATGCGGTGACTATACTACTAAGGCCCCTCCGTCAAAATAACCATTTCGTTTTATCATTAAATAACTGGTTAATTATTACCTGTACAGTTTTAAATACATACATGTAAATATATCATCTTGATTATGGGCCTGCAAGTCATAACCATTTAACCCTAAATAAAGTAATACTCATTTGTATATAATGTATAATACATAATGATCCCCTCCTGCCCACCCACCGTCCCCACATCCATATTGTATACATGTAGTCATGTTTCATGTTACATTCTTCGGAGACGAGTGAAGTTTAGAAGCCAAAGACGTCATACTTAGTGCCGCATGCAGTCAAAACACCAGAGCTAGATACGGTACATGAATAGTTTATCTCCACTGCTCTGGGCCCCTAAACTATACAACCTCCCATTCTTCGAAAAGATTCCATGACTCTGGAGTCACATTTTCGAAAATGAAAGTGACGGAAATAAAGACCATTGTCGTCTTTTTGTTTTTGAATGCCCAATAGTCTTTCGAGAACCATCTCTAGATACAGTCAGACCCTATTCGCCTGATAAAGTCTGAAAAGTATGGATTGTAAACTGATGACATACTATAATCATTGTGATGTTGAAGCTTTCGCATCTGCGCAAAAGACGAACCGGAAGACGACAATGCGCCAACTGTTGTCGTGTTGCCGTTATGTCGCCCCCGCCAATGCGACATTGCGCCAATACGACAACAGGCATTGTCGTGATGTCGCCTTTCAAAAATGCGCCATTGCGACAACACGACAACGGTTATCGTTAATGGCGCCCCGCCAATGCGACAATGCGACAATACGACAACTAGGGCGCCATTGCGTCAACTGTACCGTTGTCGTGTTGTCGTGATGTCGTGTTGTCGCCTTTTGAAAATGCGCCAACACGACAACACGATAACGGCAGCTTTGGCGTATTGTCGCAATGGCGCATTTTGGTTTCCTCTGTCGGCCATTGGCGCCCTGTATAGTAAGCTTAAGTTTTCTCCGATTCAGGGGGCGACAATACGCCATTACGATGGCCGCATCTGTCTTCCATAGATAGCAGCACGAATGTATTTTTTTGTGGCATGATGCAGTTTTCAACAGCCCATTCTTCTGTTTGGGTTGTATATGCCTATAATTCTGCTTGACCGGTAGCTGCATGCCAATTTTTAGCCCTTCTCTTTCTCCTCCTTTCGTTATTGAGTTCACTGCGAAACAGCGTCACGGTAGGCGAGGCAGGGACGGCGGAAGAGGGGGGAGCGGAGGGCAATGCGCCCCCCCCCCCCTCCCCGATATTTCAGCGAATAAAAAACAGAAAAAACGACCAAACACGACACAAAAAAACAAGGCTGCGGAAAAACCACTAGAGAAAAGAAAAAGCAAAAATAAACCTATACGGTATTATATCTATATATTGAATGCAGATTTTACCTTCCAACAAGCATCATCCTGGCTCATTCACATTCAAAATCTGGCTCTGTGTTCGGATTCCCAACAAATATAAAATATCTGTGTTCTTGACATGGTCAAAGCTTAATATACCTTTCGATTGAATTATTCCTACGAATTAGGCTACAGATGCCAAATTGTCCGGTAATGAGTCAGTCAGTCAGTCAGTCAACCCGAATACCTTCGTCGGCAAAATAAGGAGAACCGTTGACATTAGAACCTTGATTTTTGGCATGAAGGTGCATTAGGGGACTGTTACCAACACGTTCTGAGCTGACCTACTTTTGATGAAAATCACTGTTGATTCCGACTTGGGCAGTGCCCATCTTAATATAGGCAGGATTTCAACTGGGGGTGGAGATTTCCAAGAACTCAGTTCGCGTCAGAGTTGTCCTGTGACGTTCATGTATATAGTTAATATTTAAATTATATATACCGGTACTTCCGAAAATCCTCATTTGTTTGACGGCGAATATTTAAAATAAAACTTGTGAGAAACACCAAAACAGGCACAACAAATAGAGCTTTACTTCCTCGTTGAATGTTGAATAATGGCGTCCAACTCAGCCTTGTTTTTTAACGAACATGCGCAATGACTTTTCATCGCATAGCTCCATCGCATAGCTCCATCGCATAGCCCCATCGCATAGCTCCATCACATAGCCCCATCGTATAGCTCCATCGCATAGCTCCATCGCATAGCTCCATCGCATATAGCCCCATCGCATAGCTCCATCGCATAGCTCCATCGCTCCATCGCATAGCTCCATCGCGCATCGCATAGCTCCATCGCATAGCTCCATCGCATAGCTCCATCGCTCCATCGCGATCTTAGCTCCATCGCATAGCTCCATCGCATAGCCCCATCGCATAGCTCCATCGCATAGCTCCATCGCTCCATCGCATAGCTCCATCGCGCATCGCATAGCTCCATCGCATAGCCTCATCGCGCATCGCATAGCGCGACTTTTTATCGCATAGCTCCATCGCTCCGCTCCATCGCATAGCTCCATCGCATAGCTCATCGCTCGCATAGCTCCATCGCATCGCATAGCTCCATCGCGCATCGCATAGCTCCATCGCATAGCCTCATCGCGCATCGCATAGCGCGACTTTTTATCGCATAGCTCCATCGCTCCATCGCATAGTTCCATCGCTCCAACGCATAGCTCCATCGCGCATCGCATAGCTACATCGCATAGCCTCATCGCGCATCGCATAGCGCGACTTTTCATCGCATAGCTCCATCGCTCCATCGCATAGCTCCATCGCGCATCGCATAGCTCCATCGTTCCATCGCATAGCTCCATCGCGTTAAATTAGAAATGAAAGACGCGATGGCCCCTCTCGGCCATCATACAAATGACCAATCCTTGTATCTTAGAGAGCATGGATATACCAATCCCAGTGCCAAGAACGTTACGATATTCCAGGATGCAATGACCGAAAAAATTCTAAACGGGATACGAACATTCCCGGTCTGATCAAGGTAAGGCCGCCGGAGATATTGATATACAGTCCCATTTGTGCTCTTTTTAATCATATCATCGATAAGCATCAAATTTCATTATTAGGTCATCATAATTATTCCAGACAAATCGACTAGTTCACAAAAACGTGCAAAGACGTCATATATTGGCTTCACGGTCATTTATTTTTCGACCATAAACCGAACACTTCTGAAATCGAAGCTGAAGAAAAATGTAATTGAATGTGCTGAAATTGTAATCGTAAATATGAGGAGACTGGTTTAGGAGGTTGCAAAAGTTCACTTACTTTTTGTTGGAATGCCGTAGGGTCGTGTGTACAAGATAACTTCCTCAATTCTGTGGTTCGCAAGACCAATAATCCTGCCATTGAATCCATTATTGAGTAAAGACGTACAAAGAGTTACATTTCCAGAATAATTGAAGATCTTTCTTCCATCATTTTTAATTTTTGCAATTTTTTCCTTCATTTTAGTCGCAAGATTCTTTTCCCCGATCTGTTATTTTTTAACCATGGATCGCTTCCTAGTATAAAAGAGATTGGTTTTTGATAGAAACGACCAGGTTTAGAGATAATCAAAAACTATCTTTAATAAAGTTTTACAACGCATTTAGGATGGTCGGGAATTTTAATTTGATGAATATTTTTAACCGTTTCTCGGCTTCAATTCGCCTTGGACGTTCTTGCTGATGCGCCCAACAAAGTGCACAAATTTCTTCTTATCTTCGTAATCTTAGTCAGTGGAAAACTGCTTCATATTCAAATTGCGATGTTCGTTCATTGTGCGAAACCCAAATTCTTCGCAGTTAAAGCAGAATAAGACGTTACTAATCTCAACGGAATGATTCAAAATGAATGTGGACTTCACGGAGAAATCTGACTATCCACCTTATATGTTGACCTATCTTTCAATTCCCGACGTAATTTGCATCAGGGTCCGTGGGAAGTTGTTTGCAGTTTACCATCCTTGCAGAATATTGAATGTAGCCCTGTCCCCCCAGACGCTGGTGCGTCATTTGTTGTTTCTTTTGGTTTTCTTATGAATCATTGTCCAAGTGCAATCTTTTAGCTCCTGTTCGGTAACTGGAATGGAGGACCGCCTATTATCAGGTTCCATGGAGAGTACGGTACATGCACCAAGGTGTCCTGTGTAGGTACGCCAGTCCAATCGTCAACCGTAATATCACTCTTATCCTAACGATCATCATTTCAATCGATCGTTTTCTGCAGGTGTCTTCGTTAAGTGGAGATTGCCCCAATGTCGGATGTCACGGGACCAATCGGATGTGACCATTTGGCAAACGCCCTAATATACTCAGATAGCACCCGTTACCGCAAGAGCAGGAGTTTCTACGTATGATCGTGCCATGCGTTTGGATGATGGCTCGACCAATAAACTGTAAATATTTCCTACCAGCTTTGTGATCCCATCCTATTTTAGACTGCGTAACATCCAAATTTCTGTGTTCGTCCATCCCTCTAAAACCGAAGATTTTAGTCCCAGAGCTGATTCTCGGCCGCACGTTTGACGGATACACCAACACCTCCTTCATCCAAGAGTCAATGGCCGAACGAAAGTCAGGGAACCTGTTATCATCCTGTTCTAGAAGCTAAAGTTCAATTTTCCTCTATCGGTTTTCAACTGTTTCTGGACACCTGACGCTATTTGCATCAGAGTTTTTGGTGGATACGGCTTGCCATCTTTGCGAGCTATTTCTACTCTAAATCTAGCCATCCAAAAATCTAGAATATCAAGATCGGCTATAGCACTTGGAGACATAGGAACTGACATACTGCTTTCGAAATAAGTTTCTGGTTGGGTAATCCGGTATGCAGCCCATTCTTGCCAAACATTGATATCCCACTTGTTGTTCCGAAGTGGTTTTTTCTGGGATTGTTGCCCCAGCACGATCTTTCATGTTTTGTTCAGTAACGGTGTGTGAAAAACGACGACTTTTGGTTTCAGATGGTAAGATTTGCTGAGTGGGAAATGCTAAGCAAGTTCTCAAACGTCACATCATCATCCTCCCACACAATGTTAAAATATGGCATATCTAAATCACTGTCCATCTTGTTCCGAGAAAGTTTGCACTTGTAATGGTAAGATTATGTTATTGGGAGGACTTTAAAATAGAAGATGCCACGTGTCCATGTCCATTTCCAATTAAGCCCGATTGAGATTGACCAATCGTCTGGCGAGGGGCGTGGTCTAAGTCAGTTAGATCACGCACAGCTTTTTCTCACGAGAAGAGGTGATCTAACTATTACTGAGAACTGATTATCAAGTTCTATCAAAGTCAGTCTATGTAAACCAAGATGGTATATCAGGAAAGATATCCGTGATATCCGAGATTACTGAGATTGTATGAAGGTATGCCTTGTCGTGTCGCCAGGCATTTCACTTCGCTGAACGTGCAGAAAGGTAGCTAAGATTCATAGCGTCTCCCTTCCCTCACCGCTATGCCGACGACAAATACATTTCCCTGGTGGTAACTCGAACATCTCCATGGCGCACTTATTATTACCTTTGCGCCCTATTGGACCTTCATTAACTTGAGAAAATGGGCCGCCATGAATAAAAATACAGAAATGGCAGACTAGCTGGCCCTTCGTTGGTCATATATTAATTACAGACGTTAAAATTATCCCTATGGAGCCTCAAAATCACCTGAAATCGAGGGTCAAGAAGATGGGCATTTCCGTCATTATTGACCCCGTGTATACAGGGGATGATGATCACAACATCGATTATGGTATTTTTATTCATGGCGGCCCATTTTCTCAAGTTAATGAAGGTCCAATAGGGCGCAAAGGTAATAATAAGTGCGCCATGGAGATGTTCGAGTTACCACCAGGGAAATGTATTTGTCGTCGGCATAGCGGAGAGGGAAGGGAGACGCTATGAATCTTAGCTAGCAGAAAGGCAGCAAAGTCGTTTACGGTAACTCCGACGAAAATCCTCTTAGAGAAATGCGTACAGGATTGGATTCAGGCAACTGTTCAAATGAGCAAGGCAATTTGAAGCTATTATCACCGCTATGAATTCTACTGTGCCTGGATTTTGGCCAAAGCTCATAATAAAAAAACATGACCTGAATGGGTAGCCAACAAATTACAAATACGCCGACGACAACCACGACCATCCGTGTGATCTTTCGGTTAACGCTTTCCGTAGGGCACATGCGCTCAACTGTGCAGGTTGCCCCGGGTAATGATGCAACTCTACGTTGCAGTCGTTTCAGTACGAGTCCATACAGTACACAAAAAATCACCAGAGGGATGAAAAATCCAAACGCAAAGAAGAATCCATGAAATATTTTCACCGTGTATCTTGTTGTATCTTGGTACATGGGAATATTGATACAAATTGATCTGTTTTCTCCATTGAAGACGTAATCCAGTTTGTCATACTGTACCAGAAGTGGTATGTTAGCCAGTAGAATAATGACCCAGGTAATGATAATGAGGATGTATGTATTTCTCTCTGTGAACAGGGTCACTGAGCGGAGAGCGTGAAGTACCGCGTAGTACCGCACCAAAGACATCAGAACAAGGGTATAAACGCACACATACATCATATAATTGACTACTTTGCACCCAATAACTCCAAATCAGCCACTGCCAAACTCATAACAAGGATGTTCGTACTTCGTATAAGTTTGTCGGATAACACAACCACTATCACTAACAGGTTCCCGATCAGACCGATGAGAACGATCATACCAAATACTACTGGTACAATAATACCGACAAAGACGCTCGAAATCAGCTATTACAACTGTTACATTCTTCATAATGTTAAGAAACGAATGAATGATGCCCCTCTATTTGAATAAATCGTCCCCAAATTCAGTGCTGAACAATATGTTGGTGATCTTTCTTATACTGTGTCTGTGTTTTGACGAAGGCAATGGAAATTGTTTGACAGTATTATAGAGAGAAGCAAGAATGACACGCTGAATATATATCATGTCGTTATGGTAATATATATACACCAAGGTTTGGCCTTTAAAGGTTCTTCGAAATGGTCTCTACACATCATCATTTCTTGATGCTAAATTGTTGCAAGAGACATTTACTAGCGGTTCACTGTTTCTGGGAATAGTCGAAGTGTTTGAAATACGACCGAACCCTTCATTACCACGCCTGTTTGGAAACGGTGAAGATCGTGACCAGCTGATCAATGACGTCAGAGTCTGATTACGATAGTTAGTATCGAGTAATCGTAGCGAATTCTCCAATTTTGAAATCAGAGTCTTCCAGTCCTGATTACAATGTTGTTACCAAAACTCTGATATATATACTCTGATACCCATAGATATATAGCTGAGAATTAGAGCGTAAATGAATATTTAGAAATCTTGATACTTTCCTGGTAGAAATGAAGGTGCACCAGCCAAGCAGTATCTGTGGAAAAGGCCACAAAAAAAAAAAAAAATTATTTCTTATAAACTAATTATGTGACATACCGTAATCATACCCCGCCTGTCACAGATAGTGGTATACGCCTCGAACCGCTTAGGCCAGGAAGGGTTAAACATGCAGAGAAAGCAAAGTACGTACTGGGGTATTTGGTAGAACCTTTATAATAATTGCCGTAAGGCGAATGACAAACACCAACATCGATCTCCAGATGCGCCAGGAGAGGTCTTGTACTATCCCATATTTAATAAATTATATTATTTTGCAGTGTTGGTATTAATTCCAGTCTCTAGAGGCGCCATATATCATGCAATATTGGTTGAGTATTATTACTTTGGGAACGCACTGTCGACTCAAAAACTTCTCGATGTCCAGCAGACCACGTATGTTTAGATGGATAAATGGCCCCATAACAGGTGCGGTAGAAGTGACAAAAACAAAATATTGCATATACAAGAAATTGTTCAAATGGCATGAAGTACAATATTATATCGTATACATGCACTTAGAAAAATGTCAAGGCACTGAGTCTCATGATTCTCGAGTAACGGGACCGTGAAGTAGTGCTTTCGTGCAAAGTAGTTGATTCTGAGGTGAAAACAATTCTTATTGTTCTCTATAAACATATGACGATAAGTGATAACCAGAACCAGATTTGGTCTACGACTACGTATTGGAACATCGAGTATGCTGTATCAAGCTAGTTCGGGTTATCTTTTATCTTCATATGTTTTCAGAAAGAAATATGAGGTCTTTTTTGCCTCAAAATTGGCAATTTTGTACGAATGCACTACTTCACGGCCCTGTTATTGGAGAATGAGGAAACTCAGTGCCTTGAAACTTTTCTGAGTATACAAGGAGTGAGTGAGTGAGTAGGATTTAACGTCGTTTTCAACATTGTTTCAGTCATATCACGACGGTGCCTACATGTACCAGAACACGAGAGTGTCCACAGTTCCTATTATTCTGGACACTGATCAGCCCAGTCAGTACAGCACCCGGTCACCCATCCAAGTATTGACCGATCTGAGTATACAATATAATAGTGTACTTCATACCAACTGACCAATTTTGTGTATATGCAATATTATATTTTTGGCAGTTCTACTGCACCTGTTCTGTGGCCATTTATCCATCTAAACATACGTGGTTCTTTGACAACCTCTCTCTCCCCTTTGCCGTGTTTATTAAAACGTTTCGCTAAGAGTTTTTGTTGGCAATCGGCCAAGATCAATGGAGGAGTGTATGTGGTATCGTATTGCCCGGGTGATTCTGCCATCGGAGACAGAGTTTGTGAAACATACAGGGATATATGTCTAGTTTATCCGATTGTATGGAGGCAGACGACAGTTAGACCATTCCTCGTCCGCCTATTAAGATAGAATCTACCAAATGAACACCTGCGCTTGTCAACATGACCTGTGTACATTTCATACAACCGTGCTGAAACGGTACAGACATACGCACGATTAGCAGGATGTAATAGGCTCAAGTGTTAGAGAATGAAATGTCTCGCACGGCTGTCTCGCACTAAGTCCATAGATGGCACGTTCTCACATCTTCGCAGATAGACGTCCTGCAAAGATGCTCGTGTTCAATTGTCTACCACGAGCTTGTGAACATGGTGTCACATCACAGATTCAACATTTGGTGAAAGGACATCTGCTCAATTTCCGTGTTACGTATACTGAGAACTGATTTAATATCAAGTTCAAGTAAATATGGTATATCAGGAATGTAGTCCGTGATATCAGAGATTACTGAGATTGTATGAAGGTATGCCTTGTCGTGTCACGACGCATTTCACATGGCTGTACGTGCAGAAAGGCAGCAAAGCCGTTTACGATAACTCCGACGAAAATCCTCTGAGAGGAAAGCGTAGATGATTGGATTCAGGCAACTGTTCAAATAACCAAGGCAATTTGAAGCAAATTGCACAGCTATGAATTCTACTGTGAATGGATTCTGGCCAAAGTTCACAATCAAAAAGATGACCTGATTGGGTAGCCAACAAATTACATCCGACCACGACCATCCGTGTGACCTTTCGGTTAACTCTTTCTATAGGGCACATTCTCCCAACTGGCCAGGCTGCCCCGGATAATGATGCAGATCTACGTAGCAGTCGTTTCAGTATGAGTCGATACAGTACACAAAAAATCACCAGAGGGATGAAAAATCCAAACGCAAAGATGAATCCATGAAATATTTTCCCCGTGTATCTTGTTGTATCTTGGTACAGGGCAATATTGATACAAATTGATCTGTTTTCTCCATTGTAGACGTAATCCATTTTGTCATACTGTACCAGAAGTGGTATGTTGGCCAGTAGAATAATGAACCAGGTAATGATAATGAGGATGTATGTATATTTCTCTCTGTGAACATGGTCACTGAGCGGAGAGCGTGAAGTACCGCGTAGTACCGCACCAAGGACATTAGAACAAGGGTGTAAACGCTGGCATAAACACACACACACATCATATAAGTGACTACTTTGCACCAAAATAATCCAAACGGCCACACTGGTCTGGTGTAAATCGTTGCCGTATACGGAACACATAATATTACGAAAAGGAGATCAGCCACTGCCAAACTCATAGCAAGAAAGTTCGTCGTACTTCGCATCTGTTTGTCGGATAACACAACCACTATCACTAAAAGGTTCCCGATCAGGCCGACGAGAACGATCACACCAAATACTACAGGAACAATAATACCGACAAGACGCTCGAAATCATCTCTCACAACTGTTACATTCTCCATAATGCCAAGAAACGAATGAATGTTGTCCCTCTATCTGAATAAATCGTCCTCAAATTCAGTGCTGAATATAGAATACGTTGGTGATCCTTCTTATACTGTGTGTTTTGACGAAGGTAATGGAAATTGTTTGACAGTATTATAGAGAGAAGCAAGAATGACAGGCTGAATGTATATCATGTCGCTATGGTAATATATATACACCAAGGTTTGGCCTTTAAAGGTTCTACCAAATGGTTTCTACACACCATAATTTTTTGATGCTAAATTGTTGTGCTATTTGACAGATGAAAACTTCCGATAATAATTTATACTAAGTAATGGTAATTAATAAAATTGTCGCGTTGTCGTCGTCGAGTTCCACTGAACGGTATTTACGCTCTATACGTATTACTTCACGGAGGAAGGATAGCTTGAAAGAAAAAACAACAACAACAAAACATTGCATTGAGATCCAACCTAACCCTATCGTGTCATTATAAAAATTGTATAGATTACAATGCGGAGGCCATGGGCATATAGTGGCTACATGGTGCTCAGTAGTCTATAAACGGGAAATTCTGTAGTAAGAAGGTGATGACGTCACGGATGAAGTCTCGTCTGAGTCAAAGGTCACTACCGGCGGCGTCAATTCCAGTGCGGGAGCATTTTAGGGTCAAAGGTCACTTCCGGGTCAAAGGTCACGTCCGGTCACGAATCGTCGAACTTTATCTATACACCATGCAAACATATTGTGACTGGTAACCTTGATGTAGTGAGTGATAAGGATCTAAGATTACTTCTGATGAAGGGACCTAAATACAGAGAGCCGAGAAGAATAAATCTGAAGGCCGACCACAAGACAGTCCTGTCTTCACTGGTCTAAGAGAGAAAATTTTGAACCTACAGAACTCGCTATTGGCTGGACCTCACCAAGGGCAAGGTCGTTGAAACAATCCGCCATATTGACAGAAGTACCCTTCCCCAAGCAAAACAAGTACTGAGAAACCTCAAATCGCAAGAAGTTCTAGCAAATCTCCACAGAAAATTCGTCATTGTCCCAGCAAACAAAGCTCCAAATAATATAATATTCATTTGTAAGTATTACTATTACCAGGTGCTGGTTAAAGAATTGAGTGTAAACATATCATCATCAAATACGTCTACTTACTCTCAAACTCCATTTACTCTGGAAGATTTATTTAACAATCACAAAACGTCTCTCAAGGAAAGAGGTATGTGTCTTCCAACCGATGGTGATAAATAGAACTTCGCTATCTCAAAGGTCACTTCCGGTCACCTGACGTGATGGCACAAAGGTCCATCGTAAACCAGATGCCTTTCTCCATAGTCAGAACAAGTACCGGTAAGGGGTTTTTTTCTTTGAAATAAACGAATCTGAACACTTCTGAACATGTCGGAGTATCGGGTACCCCCAGGCGTGGTTCGGATTCTGGGAGTGCCCGGTATAAATTTGACAAAATGACCAATCCTTGTATCTTGGAGAGCATGGATATATCAGTCTCAGTGTCAAAACCGTCACGATAATCCAGGATCTAATGAAGAAAGCAATTCAAAACAGGATACGAGCATTCCCGGTCTGATCAATGTAAGGCCGCCGGAGATATTGATATACAGTCCCAGTTGTGCTCATTTGAAACATATCATCGACAAGCATCAAATTTCATTATTAGGTCATCATAAGTATTCCAGACGACTCGACTAGTTCACAAAAACGTGTGAAGACGTCATATATTGGCTTTGCTGTCATTTATTTATCGACCATAAACCGAAGACTTCTGAAATCGAAGCTGAAGGAAAATGTAATTGAATGGGCTGAAATTGTAATCGTAAGTATGAGGAGACTGGTTTAGAAGGCTGCAAAATTTCACTCACTTTTTGTTGGAATGCCGTAGGGCCGTGTGTACAAGTTAACTTCCTCAATTCTGTGGTTCGCAAGACCAAACAATGCTGCCATTGAATCCATTATTGAGCGAAGACGTACAAAGGGTTACCTTTCCAGAATAATTGGAGATCTTTCTTCCATCATTTTTAACTTTTGCAATTTTTTTCTTTATTTTAATCGCAAGATTCTTTTCTCCAATCTGTTACTTTTTAACCATGGATCGCTTCCTAGTATAAAAGAGATTGGTTTCCGATAGAAACGACCAGGTTTAGAGATAATCGAAAACTATCTTTAATAAAGCAGGCCTGCAAGTGACTCACAGTGAAAATATAGGAGAAAATATAGGAGGAAATTTGCCAAAATATAGGAGAAATATAGGAATTGTCTTAATAAAATATAGGAATTAAGGAAGTGTAAGACAGGTCACTACTACATTGTATGTTCCAAAATTGGTAGTTTTTTGCTGTTTAATAAAATTATTTCCACTGAATGTGGTCATAGTTGTGGTGGTTGAGGAGACCCGTTCTGCTGCTTGATTCAAGAAAGAGAAATTTAAATGTTTTCATATTCAAATTTTCTGAAATGTATTTTCCCATGCCAAATTGACTCATTTCAAAGCATTAGTGAAGGTTTTCATGAGAAAAAGCCAAAATATAGGAAATATAGGAGGTTTTGAGCAAAATATAGGAAAATATAGGAATGACTCAAAAATATAGGAAAATATAGGAAATATAGGATTACAAGCGTCTAGTCCGTCATCCATAATTCAGCCATCGTCCATTAGAGAATATCCGCATCCATAATCCAAAGACCTATTCCATATTCCATATAACAGTATTAGCACCAAATTCAAAAAGACAATCATAGTATACATAAACATAGGCTTGTTTCCTGCAAGAGAGAAGCGGTCAACAGTTTTCAATGATGCCGGCAAGACATCATGATGTTCCAAAAATATCAAATCCGTATCTCTGATCAGTATCCTTAATCCATAATATTCGTTGTAAGGTCGTCATCTAAAGAATGATGTATCTCATTTGAATCGAGGCACTTGAAGCCCTCATAAAGTTTAACAACGCATATAGGATGGTCGGGAATTTTAATTTGGTGAATATTTTTAACCGTTTCTCTGCTTCAATTCGCCTTGGACGTTCTTGCTGATGCGCCCAACAAAGTGCACAAATTCTTCTTATCTTTGTAATCTTAGTCAGTGGAAAACTGCTTCATATTCAAATTGCGATGTTCCTTCATTGCGCAAAACCCAAATTCTTCGCAGTTAAAGTAGAATAAGACGTTACTAATCCCAACGGAATGATTCAAAATGATTGTTGACTTCACTGAGAAATCTGACTATCCACCTTCTATGTTGACATATCTTTCAATTCCCGACGTAATTTGCATCAGCGTCCGTGGACAGTTTACAGTTTACCATCCTTGCAGAATATTGGAAATAAAGAATTCCAGCAGTGTAAATTTCAAAGGGCGACCTCCACACCATAATGTCGCTTTTCAGGAATGTTTTTGCTGCGTATTATGGAATGTAGTCCTGTCCTCTCAGACACTGGTGCATCATTTGTTGTTTCTTGTCGTTTTCATAGAAATCATTGCCCAAGTGCAATCTTTTAGCTCCTGTTCGGTAACTGGAATGGAGGACCGCCTATTATCAGGTTCCATGGAGAGTTCGGTACATGCACCAAGGTGTCCTGTGTAGGTAAGCCAGGTCAATCGTCAACCGTAATATCACTCTCATCCCAAAGATCAAACTTTAGTACTTCATCCTCACTAAACCCCTCCATAGCTGCACCTTCGAACGCTTTGCGTTAAATGAACATTGACACGTGTAAGTTTTGTTTTAATGCTAGTACAGCAGGAACTAGTACCTGTGTAGGCCTTGTTAATACTAGTACAACGTGAACTTTAAAAATCGAAATGCTCCGCCCCTTACACAAATGGCACATTGATTTACAACAATGTCCAATTCAGAAATAATGTTTTCATATGCGTGATCGTTGGTTATTTGACACTCGGTTAGTGTAAATGTTTATATATTAGGGCAAGGGCTTTGAGTACGTCTATGAAAATATTATTTATATTCTATAGCACTATTTAACTGATTATCAAAAGGGTTGAAAAATATTTTCAAATCTGACAACCTTTCTCCCCCCTTTGCCATGTTGGTTGAAACGTTTTGCCAAGCGTTTTTGTTGGCAACCGGCCAAGATCAATGGACGAGTGTATGTGGTATCCTACTGGCCCGGGTGATTCTGCAAACTGAGACAGACTTTGTGAAACATACATGGATATATGTCTTGTTTATCCGATTGTATGAGGGCAAACGACAATTAGACCACGACATCCCTCGCTCGACCAATGGCAAAACCGCATATGTGTAATCTATCTAGTGAAGACTACACTGTCTCTCTATGTCAAACTGTTAAACGCTGTTGAAATTGATCCCATTATTAAGCCCCGCCCTGGATAGACAGGGTTGATCGGAAAA
The DNA here is from genome assembly GCA_036873755.1 of Hanleya hanleyi. NCBI lineage: Eukaryota > Metazoa > Mollusca > Polyplacophora > Lepidopleurida > Hanleyidae > Hanleya > Hanleya hanleyi. The sequence goes on from JAVTVY010045590.1 coordinate 92,130, forward strand.
TGGCAAAGAGATAAACAACCAATGGAATGACATTGAAATAAAAGTATATTGATTGCAAACTGTCATAACATAATTTCTACACATGCATCGTATTCTCTGCAGATTTTAAAAAAAGTCAACCCTAAAACAAGATCATTGAATGAGACTTAACTGAATAATACAGAATAAATGGATATAAATAAAATTAATTATTGTATCAATTTCCGGCGACCATAGAAACCAAAATTCTGGTTAAAACTACCACAGTTCGATCGACATTTTTTTTACAGTTCAATCGACCTTTTTTCTCTCGATACATTAACAATTCTTTAACGCTTGTGGGTAGTATTATTGTCATAACATCTGCACCAGTTTCAGACGTTTCTGTCCGACACAAACTGCTAGAAATACCGGTATCGGTGGGTTGTTGTTTACTTTCGTTCACACCCATAACCACGTTTTCTTTTCCAATACACTCATTTAATACAGGTATATGTCGATTCCAAATATTGTTTTCAATCCGATTCACGGAAGCAACAGTGTGGCGCGGCTTCGGTGGTCGCAAGTAGTCACTAACCTTTTGCTGAAATTCTGCTAGTGGTATTTTGGAGAGATTAACAGCCCCACTTCTGTTTCCACTGCGAGAACGAACAATACTGTCGTCGAATCATGAATTGAGTAAGGACGTACAACACGTAACTTTCCCGGAATGATTGGAGACATTTCCTCCCTCCGTTGTTATATTAGATTTCGAGAACAATTCTTTCTTTTCACATGCAGCAAGTTTGTTCACACCGATCGCTTGCAGGCTAAATTTGGCATCAGTCCCAGGCGGAGAAGAAATGGGTTTGCTCGCTCGACCACATCTTAGCTTGCAAAGGGCATTTCGCATTTCACTTAATACCCTTACCTACCCTTACCTTATCGCTATTTCACACGGCGCCACTTATCTCAAGGGAGATAATCCTGTTCGAAAGTTGTTCCCAAAGCATCAAGTCACATGTCCGCCCCATTTAAACGAGCCAATGAAATTATCTGTATTTAAATATTTCTCAGACATGTCAGTTTCACGAGGCACAAGACTGGGCGATTCTACGCTAGACCAAAACGAAGTTGTACGAATTGGCTATTTTATTTCTCACTCTAATGGAGCATGCTTCTTTGTTTTTCTTAAGATAAATGATTTTACAAACGGCCTAACATATTTGAAAAAAATAGAATCCGCGGTAGTTCACAGGAAAATGATATGCTTCTTATTTTGTGATGGGGGCACTTCGAGGCCCACCAATAGGCCATTCCAATCGATCGCTTTCTGGAGGTGTCTTCGTTATGTGTGCCCCAATTTCGGATGTCACGGGACCAATCGGATGTGACCATTTGGGAAACGCCCTGATATACTCAGATAGCACCCGTTACCGCATGGCTAAGAGCAGGAGTTTCTACGTATGATCGTGCCATGCGTTCGAATGATGGCTCGACCAATAAACTGTAAATATGTCCTACATGCTTTGTGATCCCATCCAATTTTAAACTGCGTAACATCCAAATTTCTGTGTTCGTTCATCCCTCTAAAACCGGAGATTTTAGTCCCATGCAGAGCTGATTCTCGCCCTCAGGAAGAACTGGGTCCGCGCGTTTGACGGATTCGCCAACACCCCCTACATCCGAGAGTCAATGGCCGAACGAAAGCCAGAGAACCTGTCATCATCCTGTTTTTAGAAGTTAAAGTTCAAATTTCCGCTACCGTTTTTCAACTGTTTCTGGATACCTGACGCTATTTGCATCTGAGTTCTTGGTGGATACGGCTTGCCATCTTTGCGGCTTGCCATCTTTGATGGCTAAATCTAGCCATCCACAAATCTAGAATATCAGGATCGGCTATAGCAGTAGTAGTGTTAACGGGAATCGAGCCAACTTGAGGGCTGTTTTTGAGGTCATTTGTGGAGGAAACGTGGAGGAGAGGTCAAGTGCAGTATAGTTCCGGCAGAATGACCAAAAAGCTACCTCCAACACAGGAGAGTTCCAATTGTTGCAGGGAATGTATTCCTCCGCGGTGATGCGGTCCTGGCGGTGATGCGGTCGCGGGAAAAAGCTTCCGCGGAGAAAAAGTAGTCCCTAGATAAAATGGTCCGATGGGGTCGAGTGAGGTATCAAAGTGAAGCCTATGTGAGGGGGCATCTAATGGGCTGGATGTGGGGTTGGAATATCGGCATTCTGCGCATGCGCGGTGGCCAAAGGGTATGGAAATAGACGTTTTGGGATGTAGGGGAGCCACTAATGGTCCAATGGGGTCGAGTGAGGTATCAAAGTGAAGCATTCGTGAAGGGGCATTTGATGGGCTGCATGTGGGGTTGAAATATCGGCATTCTGCGCATACGCGGTGGCCAAAGGGTATGGAAATAGACGTTTTGGGATCTAGGGGAGCCCCTAATGGTCCAATGGGGTCGAGTGAGGTATCAATGTGAAGCATTCGTGAAGGGGCCTCTGATGGGCTGGGTGTGGGGTTGAAATATGGCCATTCTGCGCATGCGCGGTGGCCAAAGGGTATGAAAATAGACGTTTTGGAGCTAGGGGAGCCACTAATGGTCCGATGGGGTCGTATGAGGTATCAATGTGAAGCATTCGTGAAGGGGCATCTGACTGGACTAGGGGCTCGGGCGTTGTCACCATTCTGCGCATGAGCAGACAGGGAATTGTGGGAAAAGGGTATGGAAATAGACGTTTTGGGATCTAGGGGAGTCCCTAATGGTCCAATGCAGTTGTATGAGGTATCAATGTGAAGCCTATGTGAGGAGGCATCTGACTGGACTAGTGGCTCGGCCGTTGTCACCATTCTACGCATGCGCAGACAGGGAATTCTGGGAAAAGGGTGTGGAAATAGACGTTTTAGGGTTTAGGTGAGCCCCTAATGATCCAATGGGGTCATATGAGGTATCAGTGTGAAGCATTCGTGAAGGGGCATCTGATGGGCTGGGTGTGGGATTGAAATATCGGCATTCTGCGCATGCGCGGTGGCCAAAGGGTATGAAAATAGACGTTTTGGAGCTAGGGGAGCCACTAACTGTCCAATGGGGTCGAGTGAGGTATCAAAGTGAAGCATTCGTGAAGGGGCATCTGATGGGCTGGGTGTGGGGTTGAAATATTGGCATTCTGCGCATGCGCGGTGGCCAAAGGGTATGGAAATAGACGTTTTGGGATCTAGGGGAGCCCCTAATGGGCCGATGGAGTTGTATGAGGTATCCATGTGAAGCCTATGTGAAGGGGCATCCAGTCATGGGTGGATGCATGTAAAATTTTTCCTGAAAAAAACCAAAACGGAACACGGACCTTATCGAAAAATCCTGGAAAATGCCTATATGGGGTATGGGGGGTATATAGGTCGCCGGGCTTAACGGGGCTTGCCTATCAATAGATTTATCTCTCCCTAGTTCCAGGGTGGGTGTATGTAAAATTTTTCCTGAAAAAATACGGAACACGGACTTTATCCTAAATTACGGGAAAATGCCTATATGGGGTATGGGGGGTATTGGACCATCCTGGGAAACCTACTTCTCGACATTCGCGGTATAGGTTGTGGGGTCTCGTTTTCTTAGTCTCGTCAAGACAAACACGATAGGAAGTGTCCCGGAGCGAAACGGTGAAATTTTTGGAAAAAGTCATCGAGACCCATATAGACCCATATAGTCCCATACTAGGGGTATAGGACCGATGTTTGTCCCACTGGAAAACCTACTTCTATACATTTGCGGTAGGGTTGTTTGGATTTGTTTTCTTAGTCTCGTCATTTAGAACACGATAGGAAGTATCCCGGAGCGAAACGGTGAATTTTTTGAAAGTCACCGAGACCCATATAGACCCATATAGGCCCATACTGGGGTATAGGACCAATGTTTGTCCCACTGGGAAACCCACTTCTAGACATTTGCGGTAGGGTTGTTTGGATTTATTTTCTTAGTCTCGTCATTTAGAACATGATAGGAAGTGTCGCGGAGCGAATCGGTGAAATTTTTGAAAAAAGTCACCGAGACCCATATAGACCCATATAGGCCCATACTGGGGGTATAGGACCAATGTTTGTCCCACTGGGAAACCTACTTCTAGACATTTGCGGTAGGGTTGTTTGGATTTGTTTTCTTAGTCTCGTCATTTAGAACACGATAGGAAGTGTCCGGGAGCGAATCGGTGAAATTTTTGAAAAAAGTCACCGAGACCCATATAGACCCGTATAGTCCCATACTGGGGTATAGGACCGATGTTTGTCCCACTGGGAAACCTACTTCTATACATTTGCGGTATGGTTGTTTGGATTTGTTTTCTTAGTCTCGTCATGACAAACATGATAGGAAGTGTCGCGGAGCGAATCGTTGAAATTTTTGAAAAAAGTCACCGAGACCCATATAGACCCATATAGGCCCATACTGGGGTATAGGACCAATGTTTGTCCCACTGGGAAACCCACTTCTAGACATTTGCGGTAGGGTTGTTTGGATTTATTTTCTTAGTCTCGTCATTTAGAACATGATAGGAAGTGTCGCGGAGCGAATCGGTGAAATTTTTGAAAAAAGTCACCGAGACCCATATAGACCCATATAGGCCCATACTGGGGTATAGGACCAATGTTTGTCCCACTGGGAAACCTACTTCTAGACATTTGCGGTAGGGTTGTTTGGATTTATTTTCTTAGTCTCGTCATTTAGAACATGATAGGAAGTGTCCCGGAGCGAAACGGTGAAATTTTTGAAAAAAGTCACCGAGACCCATATAGACCCATATAGGCCCATACTGGGGGTATAGGACCAATGTTTGTCCCACTGGGAAACCTACTTCTATACATTTGCGGTAGGGTTGTTTGGATTTATTTTTCACGTCTCGTCATTTAGAACACGATAGGAAGTGTCCCGGAGCGAATCGGTGAAATTTTTGGAAAAAGTCACCGAGGCCTGGGTAGGCCCATAGGCCTATACTGCATGGCTATGGGAGTATAGGCCAATACGCGGTGGACGTTTTGGGGTCTAGGTGAGTCCCTAATGGTCCTATGGTGTCGTATGAGGTCTTATTTTGAAGCTCTCGTGGAGGAGCATCCGACGGGACTAATGTTTCGTCCGTGTTCAATAGTCTGCGCATGCGCAGTCTGGCCCGTAGTATAGAAAGCAGACATTTTGGGGGGTATGTGGGTGTGTGTTTGGGGTAGAGATGCACCGCTATGGGTCCGAATGGGTCGTGAAAGGTGTCAAAGTGAAGCTTGTGTGGGGTAGAGTCAGAATGGTGTGTTTTTAAGTGCAAGTCGCGTCAATCTGCGCATGCACAGTTGGTTGTAGTAAGTAAAGTGGCCATTTTGGGGGCAGTGAAGGAAGGTATTTGGGGTCGAGATGGACCATCCTTGGTCCGAATGCGTCCTGGGAGGTGTCATGTTGTAGTTCTCGGGGTGTACATTCCGATTTGAGGGATGTTCGCGTCATCTGTGATGCCATCGGTGACGTCATCAGTACGAGTAGTAGCGAAAGTGAGCATTTTGGGGCAGTGCAGGAAGGTATTTTGGGTAGAGAGGGGCCATTCTCAGTCCGAATGCGTCGTGGGAGGTGTCATCTTGTAGTTCTCGGGGTGCAAACCCCGATTTGAGGGCTGTCCCCAGCATCTGTGACGTCATTGGTGACGTCATCAGTAGGAGTAGTAGCGAAAGTGAGCCTTTTGGGGCAGTGCAGGAAGGTATTTGGTGTAGAAATGGACCATCCGCGGTGCGAATGCGTCATGGGAGGTGTCATGTTGTAGCTCTTGGGGTGTACATACCCATTTGAGGGATGCCCACAGCATCTGTGACGTCATTGGTGACGTCATCAGTAAGAGTAGTAGCGAAAGTGGGCATTTTGTGGAAGTGAAGAAAGGTATTTGGTATAGAGAGGGACCATCCTCGGTCCCAATGCGTCGTGTTGGGTGTCATCTTGTAGTTCCCGTGGTGAAGACCACGATTTGAGCGATGTTTACGTCATCTATGACGTCATTGGTGACGTCATCAGGACGAGTAGTAGCGAAAGTGGGTATTTTGGGGGCAGTGAAGGATGGATTAGTAGTATAAAAGCGCATTTCGAACCCTAATGACCTTGCGGCGCAATGCACAATGAGTGTATGCGCGTATGTGTGTGTGCGTGCGTGTGTGTGTGAGTGTGTGTGCGTGTGTGTAAGTGTGCGTGTACGCGTGTGTGTGTGTATGCGTCTGTGTGTATGTGTGTGTGTGTGCTTTCGTGTGTGTGTGTACGCGTGTGTGAGTGTGTGTGCGTGTGTGTGTGCGTGCGTGTACGCGTGTGTGTGTATGCGTCTGTGTGTATGTGTATGTGTGCTTTCGTGTGTGTGCACGCGTGTGTGTGTGTGTGTGTGTGCGTGCATGTGCGTGTGTGTTTATGCGTGTGTGTGTGTGTGTGTGTGTGCGTGTAGGAGTGTGTGTGTGTGTGTCTGTATGTGTGTGTATGTGTGTGTGTGTCTGTATGTGTGTGTGTGTGTGTGTGTATGCGTGCCTTTGTGTGTGTGTGTGCGTGTGTATATGCATGTGTGTGAATGCGTCCGTGTGTATGTGTGTGTCGCCGTATGCAGGCGCACGATCCTGTGGTGCAACCTGTACCCTATAGCGCGTAGGGCAAAGGGTACGCCACCAAGCACAGAATACATGTACTCTGCACATGTCCATGTATTCTGTGCATATCCATGCACACAAACACTGGTCAAAAAGGGCTATACCATCAAGCACTAGTCAAACAGGTCTATACCAGCAAACACTGGTCAAACAGGGCTATACCACCAAACACTTATACCATCAAACACTGGTCAAACAGGGCTATACCACCAAACACTGGTCAAAGAGGGCTATACCACCAAACACTGGTCAAACAGGACTTATACCACCAAACACTGGTCAAGCCGGACTTATAATACTAAACACTGGGCAAACAGGGCTATACCACCAAACACTGGTCAAAGAGGGCTATACCATCAAACACTGGTCAAACAGGACTATACCACTAAACACTGGTCAAACAGGACTTATACCACCAAACACTGATCAAACAGGACTTATAATACCAAACACTGGTCAAACAGGGCTATATCACCAAACACTGGTCAAACAGGGCTATACCACCAATCACTGGTCAAACAGGGCTATACCACCAAACACTGGTCAAAGAGGGCTATACCACCAAACACTGGTCAAACAGGACTTATACCACCAAACACTGATCAAACAGGACTTATAATACCAAACACTGGACAAACAGGGCTATACCACCATACACTGGTCAAACAGGGCTATACCATCAAACACTGGTCAAACAGGGCTTATACCACCAAACACTGATCAAACAGGACTTATAATACCAAACACTGGTCAAACAGGGCTATATCACCAAACACTGGTCAAACAGGGCTATACCACCAAACGCTGGTCAAACAGAGATATACCACCAAACACTGGTCAAACAGGGCTATACCACCAATCACTGGTCAAACAGGGCTATACCACCAAACACTGGTCAAAGAGGGCTATACCACCAAACACTGGTCAAACAGGACTTATACCACCAAACACTGGTCAAACAGGACTTATAATACCAAACACTGGGCAAACAGGGCTATACCAGCAAACACTGGTCAAACAGGGCTATACCAGCAAACACTGGTCAAACAGGGCTATACTACCAAACACTGGTCAAACAGGGCTATACCACAAAACACTGGTCAAACAGGGCTATACCACCAAACACTGGTCAAACAGGGCTACACCACCAAACACTGGTCAAACAGGGCCATACTACCAAACAATGGTCAAACAGGACCATACCGCCAAACGCTGGTCAAACAAAGCTATACCACCAAACACTGGTCAAACAGGCCTATACCACCAACCACTGGTCAAACAGGGCCATACCAACAAACACTGGTCAAACAGGGCCATGCTACCAAACACTGGTCAAACAGGGCTATACCACCAAACACTGGTCAAACAGGGCTATACCAACAAACACGGGGCAAACAGGGCCATACCACCAAACACTGGTCCCACCAAACATTGGTCAAACAGGGCTAGACCACCAAACACTGGTCAAACAGGGCTATACCATCAAACAATGGTCAAACAGAGTTATACCTCCAAACACTGGTCAGACAGGGCTATAACACCAAACACAGGTCAGACAGGCTATACTACCAAACACTGGGCAAGCAGGGATATACCGCCAAACACCGGTCAACGTGTGTGTGCGTGTGTGTATGCCTGCGTATGCGTGTGTGTATGTATGTCTCTGTGTGTATGTGTGTGTGCTTGCGAGTGTGTGTACGCGTGTGTATGAGTGTGTGTATGCGTGCGTGTGTATATGCGTCTGTGTATGCGTGTGTGTGCGTGTGTGTATGCATGCGTGTGTATGCGTGTGTGTGTGGGTGTGCGTGTGTGTATGCAGCATGTGTGTGTGTATACGTCTATGTGTAGGTGTGTGTGTCGCCATGTGCCATGATACAGACAGATGAGAGGAAGAAAGATCTACACGTTTACAAGTGTTCCTATAGTCCGGAAGTAACCTTTGACCCCTGCGCTGCACGGAAGTGACGTCATCGTACGCAGGCGCACACAAACACACACCTGGTGCACCCTGTACCCTATAGCCCGTAGGGCATAGGGTACACCAGGGTACCAGAAACTGACCTTTGACCCCTGCGCGCATAGGCGTGTGTGTGTGTGCGTGTGCGTGCATGTGCGTGTGTATGTGTGTGTGTATGTATGCCAGGGGCCAAAGGTCAGTTTCTGGTGCCCTGGTGTACCATATGCCCTACGGGCTATAGGGTACAGGGTGCATCAGGTGTGTGTTTGTGTGCGCCTGCGCACGATGACGTCACTTCCGAGCAGCGCAGGGGTCAAAGGTTACTTCCGGACTATAGGAACACTTGTAAACGTGTAGATCTTTCTTCCTCTCATCTGTCTGTATCATGGCACATGGCGACACACACACCTACACATAGACGTATACACACACACATGCTGCACACACACACGCACACGCACACACACACACGCATACACACGCATGCATACACACACTCACACGCACACACACGCATACACAGACGCATATACACACACACGCATACACACACGCATACACTCACGCGTACACACACTCGCAAGCACACACACATACACACAGAGACATACATACACACACGCATACGCAGGCATACACCCACGCACACACACGTTGACCAGTGTTTGGCGGTATATCTCTGCTTGACCAGTGTTTGGTAGTATAGCCTGTCTGACCTGTGTTTGGTGTTATAGCCCTGTCTGACCAGTGTTTGGAAGTATAGCTCTGTTTGACCATTGTTTGATGGTATAGCCCTGTTTGACCAGTGTTTGGTGGTCTATCCCTGTTTGACCAATGTTTGGTGGGACCAGTGTTTTGTGGTATGGCCCTGTTTGCCCCGTGTTTGTTGGTATAGCCCTGTTTGACCAGTGTTTGGTGGTATAGCCCTGTTTGACCAGTGTTTGGTGGTATAGCTTTGTTTGACCAGCGTTTGGTGGTATGCCCTGTTTGACCAGTGGTTGGTGGTATAGTCCTGTTTGACCAGTGTTTGGTGGTATAGCCCTGTCTGACCAGTGTTTGGTGGTATGGTCCTGTTTGACCATTGTTTGGTAGTATGGCCCTGTTTGACCAGTGTTTGGTGGTATAGCCCTGTTTGACCAGTGTTTGGTGGTATAGCCTGTTTGACCAGTGTTTGGTGGTATAGCCCTGTTTGACCAGTGTTTGCTGGTATAGCCCTGTTTGACCAGTGTTTGCTGGTATAGCCCTGTTTGCCCGGTGTTTGGTATTATAAGTCCTGTTTGACCAGTGTTTGGTGGTATAGCCCTGTTTGACCAGTGATTGGTGGTATAGCCCTGTTTGACCAGTGTTTGGTGGTATATCTCTGTTTGACCAGCGTTTGGTGGTATAGCCCTGTTTGAGCAGTGTTTGGTGATATAGCCCTGTTTGACCAGTGTGTGGTATTATAAGTCCTGTTTGATCAGTGTTTGGTGGTATAAGCCCTGTTTGACCAGTGTTTGATGGTATAGCCCTGTTTGACCAGTGTATGGTGGTATAGCCCTGTTTGTCCAGTGTTTGGTATTATAAGTCCTGTTTGATCAGTGTTTGGTGGTATAAGTCCTGTTTGACCAGTGTTTGGTGGTATAGCCCTCTTTGACCAGTGTTTGGTGGTATAGCCCTGTTTGACCAGTGATTGGTGGTATAGCCCTGTTTGACCAGTGTTTGGTGATATAGCCCTGTTTGACCAGTGTTTGGTATTATAAGTCCTGTTTGATCAGTGTTTGGTGGTATAAGTCCTGTTTGACCAGTGTTTAGTGGTATAGTCCTGTTTGACCAGTGTTTGATGGTATAGCCCTCTTTGACCAGTGTTTGGTGGTATAGCCCTGTTTGCCCAGTGTTTAGTATTATAAGTCCGGCTTGACCAGTGTTTGGTGGTATAAGTCCTGTTTGACCAGTGTTTGGTGGTATAGCCCTCTTTGACCAGTGTTTGGTGGTATAGCCCTGTTTGACCAGTGTTTGATGGTATAAGTGTTTGGTGGTATAGCCCTGTTTGACCAGTGTTTGCTGGTATAGACCTGTTTGACTAGTGCTTGATGGTATAGCCCTTTTTGACCAGTGTTTGTGTGCATGGATATGCACAGAATACATGGACATGTGCAGAGTACATGTATTCTGTGCTTGGTGGCGTACCCTATGCCCTACGCGCCATAGGGTACAGGTTGCACCACAGGATCGTGCGCCTGCATACGGCGACACACACATACACACGGACGCATTCACACACATGCATACACACACGCACACACACACACAAAGGCACGCTTACACACACACACACACATACACACAGACGCATACACACACACACGCGAACACGCAAGCATACAGACACACACACACACTCATACACACACGCACGCACACACACATACGCGCATACACTCATTGTGCATTGCGCCGCAAGGTCATTAGGGTTCGAAATGCGCTTTTATACTACTAATCCATCCTTCACTGCCCCCAAAATACCCACTTTCGCTACTACTCGTACTGATGACGTCACCAATGACGTCATAGATGACGTAAACATCGCTCAAATCGTGGTCTCCACCACGGGAACTACAAGATGACACCCAACACGACGCATTGGGACCAAGGATGGTCCCTCTCTACACCAAATACCTTTCTTCACTTCCACAAAATGCCCACTTTCGCTACTACTCTTACTGATGACGTCACCAATGACGTCACAGATGCTGTGGGCATCCCTCAAATGGGTATGTACACCCCAAGAGCTACAACATGACACCTCCCATGACGCATTCGCACCGCGGATGGTCCATCTCTACACCAAATACCTTCCTGTACTGCCCCAAAAGACTCACTTTCGCTACTACTCCTACTGATGACGTCACCAATGACGTCACAGATGCTGTGGACAGCCCTCAAATCGGGGTTTGCACCCCGAGAACTACAAGATGACACCTCCCACGACGCATTCGGACTGAGAATGGCCCCTCTCTACACAAAATATCTTCCTGCACTGCCCCAAAATGCTCACTTTCGCTACTACTCGTACTGATGACGTCATCGATGGCGTCACAGATGACGCGAACGTCCCTCAAATCGGCATGTACACCCCGAGAACTACAACATGACACCTCCCAGGACGCATTCGGACCAAGGATGGTCCATCTCGACCCCAAATACCTTCCTTCACTGCCCCAAAATGGCCACTTTACTTACTACAACCAACTGCTCATGCGCAGATTGACGCGACTTGCACTTAAAAACACACCATTCTGACTCTACCCCACACAAGCTTCACTTTGACACCTTCCACGACCCATTCGGACCCATAGCGGTGCATCTCTACCCCAAACACACACCCACATACCCCCCAAAATGGCTGCTTTCTATACTACGGGCCAGACTGCGCATGCGCAGACTATTGAACACGGACGAACCATTAGTCCAGTCGGATGCTCCTCCACGAGAGCTTCAAAATAAGACCTCATACGACACCATAGGACCATTAGGGACTCACCTAGACCCCAAAACGTCCACCCCGTATGGGCCTATACTCCCATAGCCATGCAGTATAGGCCTATGGGCCTACCCAGGCCTCGGTGACTTTTTCCAAAAATTTCACCGATTCGCTCCGGGACACTTCCTATCGTGTTCTAAATGACGAGACGTGAAAAATAAATCCAAACAACCCTACCGCAAATGTATAGAAGTAGGTTTCCCAGTGGGACAAACATTGGTCCTATACCCCCAGTATGGGCCTATATGGGTCTATATGGGTCTCGGTGACTTTTTTCAAAAATTTCACCGTTTCGCTCCGGGACACTTCCTATCATGTTCTAAATGACGAGACTAAGAAAATAAATCCAAACAACCCTACCGCAAATGTCTAGAAGTAGATTTCCCAGTGGGACAAACATTGGTCCTATACCCCAGTATGGGCCTATATGGGTCTATATGGGTCTCGGTGACTTTTTTCAAAAATTTCACCGATTCGCTCCGCGACACTTCCTGTCATGTTCAAAATGACGAGACTAAGAAAATAAATCCAAACAACCCTACCGCAAATGTATAGAAGTGGGTTTCCCAGTGGGACAAACATCGGTCCTATACCCCTAGTATGGGACTATATGGGTCTATATGGGTCTCGATGACTTTTTCCAAAAATTTCACCGTTTCGCTCCGGGACACTTCCTATCGTGTTTGTCTTGACGAGACTAAGAAAACGAGACCCCACAACCTATACCGCGAATGTCGAGAAGTAGGTTTCCCAGGATGGTCCAATACCCCCCATACCCCATATAGGCATTTTCCCGTAATTTAGGATAAAGTCCGTGTTCCGTATTTTTTCAGGAAAAATTTTACATACACCCACCCTGGAACTAGGGGGAGATAACTCTATTCATAGGCAAGCCCCGTTAATCCCGGCGACCTATATACCCCCCATACCCCATATAGGCATTTTCCAGGATTTTTCGATAAAGTCCGTGTTCCGGGGTTTTTTTTCAGGAAAATTTTTACATGCACCCACCCATGACTGGAGGCCCCTTCACGAATGCTTCACATTGATACCTCATACAACTCCATTGGACCATTAGTGGCTCCCCTAGCTCCAAAACGTCTATTTTCATACCCTTTGGCCACCGCGCATGCGCAGAATGCCGATATTTCAACCCCACACCCAGCCCATCAGATGCCCCTTCACGAATGCTTCACTTTGATACCTCATACGACTCCATTGGACCATTAGGGGCTCCCCTAGCTCCAAAACGTCTATTTTCATACCCTTTGGCCACCGCGCATGCGCAGAATGCCGATATTTCAACCCCACACCCAGCCCATTAGATGCCCCCTCACATAGGCTTCACTTTGATACCTCACTCGATCCCATCGGCAACCTCCCCACAGCGCATGCTCCATTTCGCAGGCTCCAATAACATCCCTGCCTCCAATAGCGGAAGTTGACCTTTACTACGTTGCTATGACGTATAGGGGAAACCAACCAACGCACGGTTCAGTTTGAATCCGACCAAACGACTCCTTTAGTGTTGCACATGAGCGAACTACTTTTCATATGCTCTGTCCAGATAAACAGGAAAAATTATCTCCAGATAATTCTTTTTAACGCTAGGTCAACGGAGGTATTATGCAGACTTGAAAAGTAATCAAAATTTTCGTTAAACATCTATTTTACTATATATGATGTCACTTCCGGCGATGTGCGCGAAGGCCCCGAATCCGGTCCAAAAATCTGACTGGTGGCTGGGGTGTTATTAGACCCCCAGCGAGGTGGTTGCCCCATCGGACCATTTTATCTAGGGACTACTTTTTCTCCGCGGAAGCTTTTTCCCGCGACCGCATCACCGCCAGGACCGCATCACCGCGGAGGAATACATTCCCTGCAACAATTGGAACTCTCCTGTGTTGGAGGTAGCTTTTTGGTCATTCTGCCGGAACTATACTGCACTTGACCTCTCCTCCACGTTTCCTCCACAAATGACCTCAAAAACAGCCCTCAAGTTGGCTCGATTCCCGTTAACACTACTACTTATAGCACTTGGAGACATAGGAACTGACATACTGCTTTCGAAATAATTTTCTGGTTTGGTATTCCGGTATGCAGCCCATTCTTGCCAAACATTGATAGCCCACTTGTTGTTCCGAAGAGTTTTTTTCTGGGATTGTTGCCCTAGCACGATCTTTCATGTCCTGTTCAGTAACGGTGGGTGAAAAACGACGACTTTTGGTTTCATATGGTAAGATTTGCTGAGTGGGAAATGCTAAGTAAGTTATCAAATGTCACATCATCATCCTCCCACACAATGTTAAAATGTGGCATATCTAAATCACTGTCCATCTTGTTCCGAGGAAGTTCGCACTTGTAATGGTAAGATTATGTCATTGGCAGGACTTTAAAATAGAAGATGCCACGTGTCCGTGTCCATTTCCAATTAAGCCATTTTCCGATTGACCAATCGTCTGGCGAGGGGCGTGGTCTAAGTCAGTTAGATCACGCACAGCTCGTATCTCGCGAGAAGAGGTGATCTAGCTATTACTGAGAATTGATTATCAGGTTCTATCAAAGTCAGTCTATGTAAACCAAGAATAGATGGTATATCAGAAAAGATAGCCGTGATATCCGATATTACTGAGATTTTATGAAGGTATGCCTTGTCCTGTAGCCAGGCATTTCACTTCGCTGAACGTCCAGAAAGGCAGCAAAGTCGTTCACGGTAACTCCGACGAAAATCCTCTGAGAGGAATGCGTACAGGATTGGATTCAGGCAACTGTTCAAATAACCAAGGCAATTTGAAGCTATTGTCACCGCTATGAATTCTACTGTGCCTGGATTTTGGCCAAAGCTCGTAATCAAAAACATGACCTGAATGGGTAGCCAACAAATTACAAATACGCCGACGACAACCACGACCATCCGTGTGATCTTTCGCTTAACTCTTTCCGTAGGGCACATGCGCTCAACTGTGCAGGCTGCCCCGGGTAATGATGCAACTCTACGTAGCAGTCGTTTCAGTATGAGTCCATACAGTATACAAAAAATCACCAGAGGGATGGAAAATCCAAACGCAAAGAAGAAGCTATGAAATATTTTCACCGTGTATCTTGTTGTATCTTGCAACATGGGAATATTGACACAAATTGATCTGTTTTCTCCATTGAAGACGTACTCCAGTTTGTCATACTGTACCAGAAGTGGTATGTTGGCCAGTAGAATAATGACCCAGGTAATGATAATGAGGATGTATGTATTTCTCTCTGTGAACAGGGTCACTGAGCGGGGAGCGTGAACCGAGTACCGCACCAAGGACATCAGAACAAGGGTGTAAACGCTAGCATAAGCGCACACATACATCATATAATTGGATACTTTGCACCAAAAGACTCCAAACGGCCAAACTGAACTGGCGTAAACCGTAGCCGTATACGGAACACATAATATTACGAAAAGGAGATCAGCCATTGCCAGACTCATAGCAAGAATGTTCGTCGTACTTCGCATAAGTTTGTCGGATAACACAACCACTATCACTAAAAGGTCGATGAGAACGATCATACCAAATACTACTGGTACAATAATACTGACAAGACGCTCGAAATCATCTGCTACAACATTCTCCATAATGTCAAGACACGAATGAATGATGTCCCTCTATTTAAATAAATCGTCCTTGAATTCAGCGCTGAACATAGAATATGTTGGTGATCTCTGTGTTTTGACGAAGGCAATGGATTTTTTTGGCAGTATTATAGAGAGAAGCAAGACTGAGACGCTGAATATGTATCATTTCGCTATGGTAATATATATATATACACAAACGTTTGGCATTTAAAGGTTCTACCATAATTTGTTGATGCTAAATTGTTGTAACAGGTTATATTTGACATTTACTAGCGGTTTACTGTTTCTGTGAATAGTCGAATTTTTTTAAATACAAGCGAACCCTTCATTACCATGCCAGGAAATGGCAAACGGTGAAGGTCGTGACCAGCTGATCAATGACGTCAGAGTCTGATTACGATAGTTAGTAGCGAGTAATCGTAGCGAATTTTCCAATCTCGAAATCAGAGTCGTCCGGTCCTGCATGTCCTCATATACGCTGAGCTCCCATTAATTATTTGTTATAAAACTATAACATACTACACAGGGCTTCATGGTATATTCACCATGTACTGTACATTTATATATTGATATATTTGTGAACGCATCCAGTGTCTCATGCTAATCTATTAATATTATTATTATTAATTATCTGGGATTAACAAGGCCCAGGAGCGGGGGGTCAAGTGAGAGGAAAAGGGGTGTGAATAAAATAATTATTGCGGAGAAGGGGGAAAAACAGTATTTACATTGGGAGAGCCCAATGTCGTGGCCAATGCTATGGCAAAGTATTTACCATGCAGTCTAGTTCACACGCGCGCGCGCACACACCACCCCGTCTAGGCTAAACCCAACCTGTAACCATCTCGGTCATCTATACGCGGTAAGACTGACCCTGGGATCGTGTGTATCCATTTACAGCCTACTTTCGGCAAGTGCGAGAGGGAATTTCCAGAAATCAATACCACGTGACTTCGTCAGCCAATCAGCTAAAGTCTACCGACGTAACTCGCCATTTTCGAATCATGTGATGCCCTACTTCTTGAAAATTACAGATCTACCACACCTCTTGGGTGATACGAAAGTTATTTATACCTATATATTTTGTAAGCCTAGCCTATATCTGTTTCCCAAGTGGTTTGAAAACCTGTAATTTATCAGATTTCTCGAGTCTGTTCTCTGCCGGATGAAGGCCGAACAGAATCCCGTAATATACCGGATATCGCTCCACAATAATGGAGACTCACGATTCGCAAGCCATCTTATGGATGGCGAAGTGTACGCAAATGGGCTAAACCATAAATCTAAGTGGGAGGCGGGGGTGGGGCGAAGGGGGCGAGATTGGAGCTGGATACACCTGTCCTGATGAAACCCATTCTTCTATTGTCAGAATTTGTAACCGCATAAAAACTGTCTGTGTAACACCCTCTGGCTGCACTGAGTATAAAAAGAAACCCAGCAAAAATGGAAATTGCATCCAGTATATCTGGTAAAGTATTTACTAGATGTGTGCTAAATTATTATACAAGAACACTAGCCGTTTACTAGCGGGCGATGCTGATTGGTTGAGAGCCATGCGCACAATCTATTATATTTTCGATCCCAGTGCAATCAGAGGGTATATCTGACAGTAGAAGGTATACAATTTGATGCCATGAGAATGGATGAAGCCCTGCAAGTCTAGATCAAGATGAGAATCTATTTTTACCAAGGTCCGTTATAGGTGCATAACAAAATGAATAGTAGATACCGATCTTAGCTACCTGCCACCGATCACCGACGCGACGCGACGATCAAACAAAATGAAAAAAAGGTAGACGGTATACTTCTACCTATATCTAATGGATTTTAAATTACGGAAATGGGTTTAACGGTAGATACTGATTTTATTCCGAAGGGGAATAGATGATTCCGTTCGCAAACCGTCCACCGTAACAGTGAAATATTAACCGATAACCATTTTCCGTTTTGTATTGAGAAAACGAACAACGGAAAAAGGCGGGTGAACTCATTTTCAGATTTCGTTGATGGAAGGAAGATTGAATTAACGGAGGATACACGCAACCTACACGCACCCATAATGACGTGTTCTCTGATCACAAGCATGACTTTAGATCGGATCGCTCCTGTGTCACCCAAATGCTGGAATTCTGGACGCAAACTCTCGGTGATGAAGGCTCGGTTGATTCTATCTACTAGATTTCCCGAGCAGCGAAGATTGTTCCTGAACTCCGCCACCTACCTTACGAAGAGAGGCTCCAGAGACTAAACGTACCTACCCAAAAATTTCGACGACTCCGTGCTGCAAGTTTATAGAAGTTTCAATGGAATTGACAATCTAGATGCTAACGAATTCTTCAAACTCCAACAACATAGAGACCAATGCCGTTGTAACTCAATGAAAATCTATAGACCACGCCAGACTAAAGTCCAGGAAATATTTCTTTTCAAAGCGAGTGGTTAACACAGAGAACTCTTTACCTGACGAAGTTCAAAACTAAATGCTAAAAAAATAAACTAAACAAAATATGATGTGCATGCCGGGAAGTATTTCCCAGAGTGACTATTAATGTTCAATCTGCGACCCACCCTCCGCAAATGTCCCATGAGTGGATTGATGGACCAGACCATGAGGTGGGCGTAAAAAGGCTTTGCCTTAAGAAGATTCCGAAGAATACAGTGAACAAAACAACAAAACGCGAGCCTCCCGCACACCTGTGTGCCACAGGTAAAAATACAATTAATAATTTAATTCTGTCTTTATTCTGTCTTTATTTCAGACTCAGATGATCTATATCGTTTTTGGGGAAGGAAGCATTTTATTTCTATCGGTAATTAGGATATGGCCCCCAGTTGATGTCATCGGATGAAATTAAAAACAGATGATGAAAATACATAACTCTTTCAATAGTATACATGTAGCGTAGACAGATAATTTATACTTGGTAGATATGCCTCTTCACATATACCCACGTTTTCCAGAGGGCTATTTTTTGTGACTATTACCTGAAAGTGACATCATACAAATGGGATTTTGATAACAATGAATACAAAATGCTGAAAAGTATATGAGAGTGTTTAGAAAGATTGGATCATTACAGTAATAAGTAAATAATGGCTATTGAAGTACATGAACCCCTTACTCCGGAAAGGAGTATTTTTCAAGCTGATATATGTTTAAGGCCCCAAAATGATGTCACGCAGTTGAGATACCAAACCAAGTTCTGCATGATTGTATACGACACTGACCTTTATACCGAATATAAAATATCATATATTTCAGAAAAAAGGCTATTACTAAGAAAGATATGACAGTTCAATCCCACATACGCCCTTTTTCGATAGGAGGGTATTTTTTAAAATAACATTTTACTGTTGCCCCCCCCCCCCCCCCCACATCACACACACACACACATTGCACCATATGGCATCTTTACATCATCCTTCCAGCTAGTATCTTCCACCATTTCTTAACTGTATATATCTGGCCTGGGCGATTTGGAATGTACTGCAGCCTGGGGGCGGCGGCTATGGTTGGCCATCCCTGCCAGAATTCGTCATTTAGAGGCTGCCTCTAAATAATATATACCATGGTATAAAATGCCAAGCCTGCCATAATTCGTATTTAGAGGCTGCCTCTAATTATTTTGTACCATGGTATAAAATGCCGAGCCTGCCATAATTCCTATTTAGAGGATGCCTCTAAATCGCCAAGCCTGCCACAATTCGTATTTAGAGGCTGCCTGTAAATAATATATACCATGGTATAAAATGCCGAGCCTGCCATAATTCGTATTTAGAGGCTGCCTCTAATTATTTTGTACCATGGTATAAAATCGCCAAGCCTGCCATAATTCCTATTTAGAGGATGCCTCTAATTCATTTTAGCCGTAAGTCATAAACAACTCGATGTCATATCAAGAATATTAAATTTGACCAATGAGTAAACTTGTAACAAGCGTAGAGATATGGCACCAAATTTGTGAAAGCGCATATCATTGGTGGAAGTAATAAGAAGGCGAAAATTTACGACTTACGGCTAAAATGAATTAGAGGCATCCTCTACATAGGAATTATGGCAGGCTTGACGATTTTATACCATGGTACAAAATAATTAGAGGCAGCCTCTAAATACGAATTGTGGCAGGCTTGGCGATTTACAGGCATCCTCTAAATAGGGATTATGGCAGGCTCGGCATTTTATACCATGGTACAAAATAATTAGAGGCAGCCTCTAAATACGAATTATGGCAGGCTTGGCATTTTATACCATGGTATATATTATTTAGAGGCAGCCTCTAAATGACGAATTCTGGCAGGGATGGCCAACCATAGGCGGCGGAATGTGCCCCCTATATATTTTTGCTATCCCTTAGGCTGGAGCGCAGGCCCGCAAAACAAGAGTTTTGGGGGTGTGGGCGGTGGTATTAGGGTGAAGTGTCGAAATATGGGGTCTCTATATATGACCCCATGCTTTATATGGGGTTATATATAGAGACCCCATATTTCGACACTTCACCCTAATACCACCGCCCACACACCCCAAAACTCTCGTTTTGCGGGCCTGTGGGCTGGAGTACTGAACCTTACCACACTATATCGTTTGGTCAAGTCTGCTAGAAAATGTGAAAAAATCCGAGATGGCCTCCATGATGACGTCACAGGGACATTATTTTCAAAAAAGACAGATTTTTCGAGAAAAAAAATCGCAAAAACGGAGTGTCCGTTCTCAAGATTCTGTCGTTCTGGGGATAGTGCTCCCCAGGCCAGGTAGGGTTAAACTACATGTAACCTCCACTCTTACCATTTTTCACAATTCCTCCACCATCCAACATCTTCCAACATCCTCCAGCATCATTTAAACATCCTTCCACCATTCGCACGCACACACACCTACTCTCTAAAAAGAGTTGTGTACCAAAAGTACACAAACTGTGTACCCTAGGTACACATCGCTGTAACAAAATTGAACATCTACAATCACTGTGTAGCTGTGATACACAATTTGTGTAGAAAAAGTACACAAATTGTGTACTCCTGATACACATTTTTTGTAGATGTGCAATTTTGTACACAACTGTTTTTTCAGAGATATATACTCCGCACCAATACTTAATATCTCCTATCACTCCTCATCACACACACCCTCCACCATCGTTCCGCCATTATACCCCATTCTTCACCATTATTAGACTATCCTTCCACTGATATCTCTGTAATCCGTCTTCAAAAATCAACGAGTGACCCGGTGAATAACGTTTGCACCGTGCGGATCACGTGAAACGTACGCTTGAAAAATTCAATCGCCGCTGATTTTTGCGACGGATTACAGAGACATCAGCTCTTCACGTCTAACAAACTGTTTGCCGAACTCGATGAAAATAGGGGACAGAAAGTGGGAAGGATATTCTTTGTTGACGAATAGAGCAGTACGGCTCATGTAGGTAAATCGTCCTGAACTGACTTACTGAGTGTATTCGACGCATTGCGTGGTGACAATCTGTTTCCATGTTATATGGCCATTTGATTCTATCAAAGCTGTTATAGTACATCGAATGAAGAATTTAAAATTCCATACAAATTATTTTGGATCTCCGATTGAGCTCGTTTAAACGGGGAATTAAAAGCAAAACGGCGTATTTGCTCCATATACTGAAATAATTTAAGAAAATTAGACGGCATCGTTTTTTAAACACAGTACTTAGTCAACTTTTGGTGACTGAGTGGATAGGGTTTAACGTTAGCTCCAGCAGGGACCTAATGATACTGTCATTAGGTCCCACGTACATCCTAGCCACCATCGTCGTGTAGAAGCCCGAATCGTATAAACAATGATTTAGTTGTTCCTTACCATGCATTTTCCGATAAAACGTATCATGAACTAGTCCGAATCGTCCGAACGGCCAACATCTGTTGTCTTTTGGAGTGGGTTTCGCCGCCTTTTGTACCAGTCGCCGCTGAAAATTTCAAACAGCTCCGCCATGTTTGTTTCCACGCCGGAGTGTCAACTGCGCAAACGGTGACCGCAATAAACACCATACACGCCACCGTTTGCGCAGTTGACACTCCGGCGTGGAAACAAACATGGCGGAGCTGTTTGAAATTTTCAGCGGCGACTGGTACAAAAGGCGGCGAAACCCACTCCAAAAGACAACAGATGTTGGCCGTTCGGACGATTCGGACTAGTTCATGATACGTTTTATCGGAAAATGCATGGTAAGGAACAACTAAATCATTGTTTATACGATTCGGGCTTCTACACGACGATGGTGGCTAGGATGTACGTGGGACCTAATGACAGTATCATTAGGTCCCTGCTGGGGCTAGGTTTAACGTCAGTAGTATATAGAACATTTTTCGAGTCATATTGACCTTTGACCTCGGCCCAAACCACTTTTAGTCGGAAGGGGTGCAAGGTTGTTATGCAAGTAGTGTCCCGTGAAATCGAGCCCTATTGACCTTTGACCTCGGGCCAAACCACTTTTTTTGACCTCGGCTGGGAAGGCAAGGTCACATGACTTTTGACCTCGAATTCCTCCGCGGTGATGCGGTCATGTCTGGCGGTAATGCGGTCGCGGAAGAAAGCTTCCGCGGAGAAAAAGTAGTCCCTAGACTTGAAATACGCTGCATGGTCCGATTGGGTCGAGTGAGGTATCAAAGTGAAGCATTCGTGAAGGGGCATCTGATGGGCTGGGTGTGGGGTTGAAATATCGGCATTCTGCGCATGCGCGGTGGCCCAAGGGTATGGAATTAGACGTTTTGGAGCTGGGGAGCCCCTAATGGACCGATGGGGTCGAGTGAGGTATCAAAGTGAAGCATTCGTGAAGGGGCATCTGATGGGCTGGGTGTGGGGTTGAAATATCGGCATTCTGCGCATGCGCGGTGGCCAAAGGGTATGAAAATAGACGTGTTGAGAGCTAGGGGAGCCCCTAATGGGCCGATGGAGTTGTATGAGGTATCAAAGTGAAGCCTATGTGAAGGGGCATCCAGTCATGGGTGGGTGCATGTAAAATTTTTCCTCAAAAAAAAACAACCCCGGAACACTGACTTTATCGAAAAATCCGGGAAAATGCCTATATGGGGTATGGGGGGTATATAGCTCGCCGGGCTTAACGGGGCTTGCCTATCGATAGAGTTATCTCCCCCTAGTTCCAGGGTGGGTGTATGTAAAAATTTTCCTGAAAAAATACGGAACACGGACTTTATCCTAAATTACGGGAAAATGCCTATATGGGGTATGGGGGTATAGGACCATCCTGGGAAACCTACTTCTCGACATTTGCGGTATAGGTTGTGGGGTCTCGTTTTCTTAGTCTCGTCATTTAGAACACGATAGGAAGTGTCCCGGAGCGAAACGGTGAAATTTTTGAAAAAAGTCACCGAGACCCATATAGACCCATATAATCCCATACTGGGGGTATAGGACCGATGTTTGTCCCACTGGGAAACCTACTTCTATGTATTTGCGGTAGGGTTGTTTGGATTTGTTTTCTTAGTCTCGTCATTTAGAACACGATAGGAAGTGTCCTGGAACGAATCGGTGAAATTTTTGAAAAAAGTCACCGAGACCCATATACACCCATATAGTCCCATACTGGGGGTATAGGACCGATGTTTGTCCCACTGGGAAACCTACTTCTATACATTTGCGGTAGGGTTGTTTGGATTTGTTTTCTTAGTCTCGTCATTTAGAACACGGTAGGAAGTGTGCCGGCACGAATCGGTGAAATTTTTGAAAAAAGTCACCGAGACCCATATAGACCCATATAGACCCATATACTGGGATATAAGCCCAATGTATGTATAAATCCATACGGGGTGGACATGTTGGAGTCTAGGTGAGTCCCTGGTGGTCCAATGGTGTCGTATGAGGTCTTATTTTGAAGCTCTCATGCAGGAGCACTTGACTACACTAATGGTTCGTACGTTGTCAATACTCTGCGCATGCGCAGCCTGGCTGTAGTATAGAAAGCAGGCATTTTGGGGGGTGTGTGTGTGGGTGTGTTTGGGTTAGAGATGGGCTATTCACGATTCGAATGGGTCGTGGGAGGTATCCATGTGAAGCCTATGTGAGGGAGCCTCTGATGGCGTGGGTGTGGGGTTGAAATATCGTCATTCTACGCATGCGCGGTAGCCAAAGGGTATGAAAATAGACGTTTTTGTGGTCTAGGCGAGCCCCTCATGGGCCTATTGGGTCGAGTGAGGTATCCATGTGAATCCTAGGTGGGGGAGCATCCACCTGGACTAACATTCACGTGGTTTGGTGGGTCTGCGCAAGTGTGTGTGTGACGTCACTTCCGAGTTTTTTTCCAGAATGCTCAAACACTACCTCCAACTTTCCCGGCCCCGGCCCCGCCCCGGCCCCGCCCCGGCCCCAGCGCGCCCCGGCCGCAGCGCGCCCCGGCCGCAGCGCGCGCGCGCGGGTTCTCCGGACGCGCGCGTCATCACCAGGGCGTGACCTTTGGACATGTTCAGACTTGTCTTCTAGACAAAATGGCGGACTAGACCCGGAGAATACCGAAGAGGTCCCCCGCAGTGAGTGAGTGAGTGAGTGAGTGAGTGAGTGAGTAAGTGAGTGAGTGAGTGAGTGAGTGAGTGAGTGAGTGAGTGAGTGAGTGAGTGAGTGACTGAGTGAGGTGTGCAAAACGCCTGTGAGGCGTCCCCAACGCCCGTCTTAACGTATGGACGCACTAACGACGTTGAGTGAGTGAGTGAGTGAGTGAGTGAGTGAGTGAGTGGTCATATAAGGTCGTTTGTACACCATTAGCCTCAGTCTGTATCCATCCTTTGACCGGGTACCATGTCGAGTACATGTCCGTTCTGTCAAAAGACACTCTCTCGTCGCGACAATATGCTCAGACATATGCGTCTAACGCATAGACAAGAGACACCACCAAGTCCCGCTATAGGTCCACCAAGTGGCGTAGGACATCCCTATACGATGACGGTGAGCGGCCCTACGGGGTGTGGAAAGACGTCCTGGGTGATGAAGTTTCTAGAGGAAGGTGTGGCAACCCCAGCTCCGACACGTGTTGTTTGGTGTTATAGCCAGTGGCAGCCCGCCTACGAAACTACGCGATTACAGAATGTGAGCTTTGTCCCAGGAATTCCTCACGACATAGACGAACCCTATTACTTCGATTCCGAGCAGACCAACGTGGTAGTGCTCGATGATCTGATGAGTGCGGCCAAGGACAATTCGAAAATCGCCGACCTATTCACCAAAGGGTCCCATCATCGAATCTGTCCGTCATCTATTTGACTCAGAATCTCTTTCCTCAAGGGAAGGCGTCCAGAGATATTGCCTTGAACTGCCAATACTTTGTGTTGTTCTCCAATCCCATTGACAGAGCACAAATCCGTGTGTTTGGTAGTCGAATTTATCCTCAGAACATCGACCATTTCATGCAGGCGTTTCAAGGAGCGACAAGTCGTCCGTACGGCTACCTGTTCGTAGATTTAAAAGCCCATACCCCGGAAGATCGTCGGCTGACGACCCACCTGTTACCCGGCGAGGCATCACCACAGCCCCTACACTATCCACCGAGTCCACATCTGGTAGGGCAGCAGCAGCAACCCACCCCCATACAGCGTGTCCCCTTCATACCATCAGTCCCGGAATATCACCCAACCGTGAAGGACCAACCCGAGGTTGAAGAACATAATGTGAACTCGAGGCTATGGAAGGATTTGTTCAAAGAAAGTATGGACGCCGAGCTGGGCGAGATGTTGGAGGCCACAGGAAACAAGTTTCAACGCAAAGGGTATTCGAATGAGGAAGCCGCAATTTTAACCCATAACAGATTGGCACCCAGACTACGACGGGCTTTACGTCAGCGGTATGTCGACCTCGTGACCCATATGAAATTGTTGGATAAGGACCCAGTCCATATGGAAATTGAAAGAACAGCGTCGATGTTGAAAACCTCGGGCATGAACTGGAAAGCGGCGTATGTCAGAGCAATAGCACTAAAGAAACATTTGTTCGAACGCATCATTAAGACCAAAAGCGTCTCACTATAAATAGACCACACGGCACCAGTCCCCTCATTTCACCATGAGCACTGCAGAGTCCAACTTGTTTGAACTCGACAACGAGGATATTCTAGCCGAGCCTTACGTCAAGCCAATGTCGATGCTATTATTGATACAGCGCAAGGTGGAGTCACCGTTCAGCACCAACGTATGCCTTCACATCTTACCACGCTCATAGATGACATCCAATGGGTGACACGCGTATGTCTTCTGCTGCATAAGAAACAGATAATATCCAACGAGGATACCAACACAACTACCCGTGCCCAGAATCTGCTGACCCTGCATGAGGCATTTCAAACCTTTATGGAGACCCAGCTGGAGACGGGAAATTATCTTCTTCAACCTCCAACATCAACGTCCAGTGATGATGGACATTGCATAACGCGTTGAGACATGTATGGAGACGGGCGTTGAGACGGACGTTATGGCGTTGAGATGGGCGTTGAAGCGTAACAACGGGCGTTGATGGGCGTTACTGTCTATAAAAGCAAGCGTATTTCCAAAAACACGCACAGTCGACGTTCAACCGTGAACATGGCATATACTTGCTCTGAGTGCGAACGCACGTTCACCAGGCATTACGATATGATGCGACACCAGAAAAATATACATGGGATTGAAGACTCCGAGGAGTCCGTTGAGGCGGATGCTGATACAGAGACTGCTGAGAGTGTATCGACTGATACCGAAACAGAGATTGCTGAGAGTCCATCTAGTGATACAGAGAGCTTGACCTCAGATAGTCAGCCTACATCCGTGGAAAGTGAGGCAGAACCTACCTTCTGGGAGCTATCAATACTTACGCTGCAGCGATCGAGGACGCCGGAGAGGATAATTTACAACAGGCATACACCCAAATGCGCCCTCGCATCAGGAAAACAGCCATGGCGATCTATGAACAGTATACCTTACTACCGCTTGAAATGGAAGGCGACCCCACGCACAGGTCCATCATGAAGACCAAGCGTCACTTGGAAGAGGCTATGGGGCTACCACCCACCGAGGCTCTGGAAAATGCGATCAGAATGCGCAAACAACTGTTTCAGGACATGCTGCCCGAAGAATATCCAGGCCTGCCCGACGACGCTTAGGTCACACCGAGCAAAGATGGAACATTTTGAAATGGCGACTTCTGATTGGACAGGAATACATCTAACGGACAGGAACGAATATGACAGATGCAAATGGTGGCCTCTGATTGGGCAAGAGTCTTTTTGAGTTGTAAACATCCCCAACGCGGCTCCCCCAGCGTTGGTATGATGTAACATTGGGGAAAATAAACTATATGAAAATAACTTATTGTTGTTGTTGTTCTCTCAAGTGTCATCCTTGTTGTTGTTTGTACAAGCCCCCTGTTCTGGGCTTCAGTTTTCACGTGGTTGTTCTCACGTTGTTGTTGTTACTGAATAAAAAACAAAATGAGATCTCACCAAAAAACCCTGTCTTATTCATAATGCATAAATGCCCAATGTGGAGATTCAGTCAAACTGAATCAGTGGTGTAGGATGGGGTCAAAATGTAACCCATCAATGTTAGAATGCAAGAGCACTATAGTAAAATAGAGAGCCAATGAAATCAGCCCACAGACCAAGTACGTGTTTTGGTCTAGGTTTGGAGCGGGCATTTCATTGAGGTGCGTGTAAAGGAAGACGGTGAGTGAAGACTCGTCCAACACGTATAGATTAAGTTTATTACTATAAGTTATATGAGCATAATGCATGAAATTGGCTTTGAACACCGTATTAGCCAATCAGTGGCCTAGAATGGAGCCAAAGGTAACATATCGATGTCCAGAAAACATTACCCGGGTGTACAAGAACCCGGTTGTAGGCGCGGACGTAGGCGAAAGCATCTCAGTACCCGGATGTAGGCGCAGACGTGAGCGAAAGCACACCGTGAATACCCCAATTCGATTGGCTGATTGTTCGACCGCTGATTGGTTCTTTTTCTCGACCGCTGATTGGTTCTTTTTCCCGACCGCTGATTGGTCCAAATGGAACTGCCCATCTTTCCCAGGTTAATTTACAATCCCCTTTTGGGGTTCAAGCTCTGACTATCGATGTCGCAACATTGTCCCCTCCGAACCTTGCCGAAAGGGTGACCTTGGACCGTTTGACCTGGATGTGACCTTTGACCTTTTGACCCGAGATGACCCATGAGGGGCTCGCCTAGACCACAAAAACGTCTATGTCCATACCCTTTGGCTACTGCGCATGCGCAGCATGACGTCAGTTCCACATTACACCCACCCCGTCGGATACTCCCTCACATAGGCTTCACATGGATACCTCACTCGATCCCATCGACCCAATAGGGGCCTACCTAAACCCAAACACACCCACACACACCCCAAAAATGCCTGCTTTCTATACTACAGCCAGGCTGCGCGTGCGCAGAGTATTGACAACGTACGAACCATTAGTGTAGTCAAGTGCTCCTGCATGAGAGCTTCAAAATAAGACCTCATACGACACCATTGGACCACCAGGGACTCACCTAGACTCCAACATGTCCACCCGTATGGATTTATACATACATTGGGCTTATATCCCAGTATATGGGTCTATATGGGTCTCGGTGACTTTTTTCAAAAATTTCACCGATTCGTGCCGGCACACTTCCTATCGTGTTCTAAATGACGAGACTAAGAAAACAAATCCAAACAACCCTACCGCAAATGTATAGAAGTAGGTTTCCCAGTGGGACAAACATCGGTCCTACACCCCCAGTATGGGACTATATGGGTGTATATGGGTCTCGGTGACTTTTTTCAAAAATTTCACCGATTCGTGCCGGCACACTTCCTATCGTGTTCTAAATGACGAGACTAAGAAAACGAGACCCCACAACCTATAAATGTCGAGAAGTAGGTTTCCCAGGATGGTCCTATACCCCCCATACCCCATATAGGCATTTTCCCGTAATTTAGGATAAAGTCCGTGTTCCGTATTTTTTCAGGAAAATTTTTACATACACCCACCCTGGAACTAGGGGGAGATAACTCTATTGATAGGCAAGCCCCGTTAAGCCCGGCGACCTATATACCCCCCATAGGCATTTTCTCGGATTTTTCGATAAAGTCCGTGTTCCGGGGTTTTGTTTTTTTTTGAGGAAAATTTTTACATGCACCCACCCATGACTGGATGCCCCTTCACATAGGCTTCACTTTGATACCTCATACAATTCCATCGGCCCATTAGGGGCTCCCCTAGCTCCCAACACGTCTATTTTCATACCCTTTGGCCACCGCGCATGCGGAGAATGCCGATATTTCAACCCCACACCCAGCCCATCAAATGCCCCTTCACGAATGCTTCACATGGATACCTCATATGACCCCATTGGACCATTAGTGGCTCCCCTAGCTCCAAAACGTCTATTTCCATACCCTTTGGCCACCGCGCATGCGCAGAATGCCGATATGTCAACCCCACATCCAGCCCATTAGATGCCCCTTCACGAATGCTTCATACCTCACTCGACCCAATCGGACCATGCAGCGTATTTCAAGTCTAGGGACTACTTTTTCTCCGCGGAAGCTTTCTTCCGCGACTTCCGCGACCGCATTACCGCCAGACATGACCGCATCACCGCGGAGGAATTCGAGGTCAAAAGTCATGTGACCTTGCCTTCCCAGCCGAGGTCAAAAAAAGTGGTTTGGCCCGAGGTCAAAGGTCAATAGGGCTCGATTTCACGGGACACTACTTGCATAACAACCTTGCACCCCTTCCGACTAAAAGTGGTTTGGGCCGAGGTCAAAGGTCAATATGACTCGAAAAATGTTCTATATACTACTAACGTCGCTTCCAACAATTTTTCAGTTCTATCACGACGACGGAGTTTGGGGTGCCTACTTGTGGGAGAGCAGTCCTAATGCTGCCATTTTATAGTGCATCCCCAATGAGATATCATACCGTAGGCAGACATGACACCCCACTCAGTCACATTATACCGACACCGAGCCAGTCCTTGTTCTATCCTCTTAATTATGAGCGTCTCAAAGCGAGAAAGTTCCAGTTTTTCAAGTCTTGGGTATGACCCGACCGGAAATTGGACCCATAACCTACCGATTACGAGGCGGACGCTCTTCCGGCAACCGCAGTGCGATGTCAACTTCTGGTGTGGGTCAGCTCAATTCTCGATTTCAACTGTTTTCTGTCAACGTGTCACAATATATCTTTTAGGGTTGTGTCCATGCGCTGTTTTATGAATGCGTTAGGACCAGATTGAGTTATTTCCAATGCAATCGGTTGCATTTCACATCCGTGAATGTGTATAAAGACAGGAAAGTCGTTTACGATAACTCTTACGAAAATCATCCGATAGGAAAGCATAAATTATGGGATTCACGCAACTGTTCATGTAAGCAAGGCAATTTGAAGCTATTGTCACCGCTGTGAATTCCACTGTGTTAGGGCGGTGGCCAAAGCGAGTAATTAGAAAGATAATGTGGAGAGGTAGCCAACAACCAGCAAACATACCAAAGACGACGAGGACCATGCGTGTGACTTTCCGGGTGACTCTTTCTTTGGCGCGCAGGCGTCCAACTTGTTCAACTCTGCGAAACAGTCGTTTCAGTATGAGCCCGTAGAGGATACACATAATCAATAATGGAATGAAGTAACCAAAGGCAAAGAAAAATCCGGAACAAATTTCTCCTGTTCCAGACATGCTCAAATACACAGGAAAGTTTATACAAGATGATCTGTTATCTCCCCCGTATTCGTAATCCATTTGGCCATACTGTAAGATGAGTGGAATGTTGGTCAATAGAATAATGACCCAGATAATGATAATGCCGATGATGTACGTATTTCTCTCCGTGTATATGGTCATTGCGCGATTAGCGTGGACAACGACCATGTATCGCCCCAGAGACATCAAAACAAGAGTATAAACATTACCGAATGCGCTTACAAACATCATGTAGTTTACGAATTTGCACCAAATAACTCCAAACGGCCAAACTGGTAGGGCGTAAGCTATGGCCTTAAACGGAACTCGAAATATTACGAATAAGAGGTCAGCCACTGCCAAACTCATAGTAAGAATGTTCGTCGTGCTTCGCATCTTTTTGTCGGATAACACAACCACTATCACTAAAACGTTCTCGAACACGCCAATGAAAGCGATGATACCAAATACTACTGGGACAATAATGCCGATATGCTCGATATCTGTTACATTCTCTGTTGTCAAAACCGTCATCTCGAGCCCTCTTGGATACCATTTAATATTGCGGTTCAATATGAATGCCTTCTACACTAACTGCTCGCTAAACTAAACAAGTCGCGTCATTGGCTTATGGAGAGAATTGGGAGAAGATTCACCCAATCGTAAGTAGCGCCTGTGAAGAGGTTTGTTGGAACCAAACATGTGGGAAATCTGTACGAGTGACCAATCTGTGGAAAAGAAAACAACGTGAACTGAATTATACCGGTTTATACAGGTAAGATTTCAGGTAAGTAAATTATCCCGCTTCAAATGTGCTTTTTTTGACTGAATAATATCTTTTACACGACAGTTTACAAATATATAGCTTGTTTTTGGAACGAGGCTAAGTGCCAAAAGAGAACAAAGGTGAGAGACATAAATCAACCTGGAAGCTGGCAAGACAGGAGGAGCTATGGAGATGGAAGGCACTACCAAATGTACACGGCCAACACGGCTGACGTGTGGTGTTATTTAAAAGAACGATTCGCGCAATTCAACAGCCACGAAAATGGTGTTGATTAACAAAAATTTACCCTTATTTTTCAATATACGGGCATGCTTATTGTTGTCCTTGTTCATCGCCCGTTTGCTCGGGTCCACATCTAAACGTATTCGGGAAGTCCAGGATACTGTAACGGCAATAAGTTTTGGAAGAGCTCTTTTCTTATTCTGATTGCATTTTTTAGAGCCACTGTGGGTGGTAACCCTATATCCTCTTTCAAGTTACGCTTGGTTTCCATGATGGCCCTGTGCGTAGAATCTCTTCATTTCTAGCGGAAACAAGCTATACTGTCCATGGAGGGCTATGTCGGTTTTTCTGATATGGGGAAGTATGTACGTGTACGTCTGCTGTAAGTGTGTCTGTCCAGCGCCATTGATAGCCACATCTGGGGTATTAATAGCTGCCGTCGCAATACGATACCAAAAGGTGAGTCATCGTCTTCCTCACCCAGTCATCCCTGGGATTCATCCCTGAGATGTAGCCTGACTAAAATCGATCGAGGTTTCAGCCTGACTGTCAATGAATAGACTCTCAGTATCAGTCGGTAGGCTCTCAGTTTCAGTCGGTATGCTCTCAGTATCGGCTTCTGGCGCGTCAGACTCTTCGTACCCATGTATATTATTCTGGTTCGCATCATATCATAGTGTATGGTGAACGTGGGCCCGCACTCAGAGCAAGTATAAGACATGTTGACGGTTGATGTCGACTGTGCACGTTTTTCAGCTAGGGTTACCTATAATTAACGCAACACAGTAATGCCCACCAACGCTTATCTTACTGTTTCAACGCCCAAGTGAGACAACTCAGAGGTTTTGATTTATCTAAATGATCACGTGATATCCCAAGGAATTGACACTAAGCCATTGTAACGCAGTGACGCCTGTCAACGCCCGTCGGCACGCCTTAACTCACGTCCCAAAGCCTCCACGCCCACTCATACCGCCTTAACGCTCTGTCGTAACGCCAGCACGCCGAAGTGATGTCATCGCACAAACATGATTTGATCATCCACCCTTGATCCATCGGAAGTGACGTCATCACTAAAATACGCATGTGCATCAAGGCTGATGGTGCATCACGGCTGATGGTGCCGTAGGTACCATGGGGCACCCTATAGCCTACAAGCTATAGGGTACCGGCGGCACCACCAAGGTGAGTGCACATGCGTATGATGACGTCACTTTCGGAAATGACGCCACTTCCGGCAATGGCGTCGCTTCCAGCGATAATGCCAATTCAATCAAAGTCAA
This sequence comes from Hanleya hanleyi, assembly GCA_036873755.1. NCBI lineage: Eukaryota > Metazoa > Mollusca > Polyplacophora > Lepidopleurida > Hanleyidae > Hanleya > Hanleya hanleyi. Next base: position 124,813 of record JAVTVY010045590.1, read on the forward strand.
GGGCCGATGGTCAAAGCATGTGCGATGACGTCAAGTTATGGCTTTAAGATTGGGCGATAAGGCATTGAGACGGGCGTTAAGGCGTTGAGACGAGCGTTAATGCAAAACGACGAGCTTTGAGAGTCTCCCTGCGTTGATAAATTAATGTCTCTATTTTAGCATATCTCGTGATGATTTAGACCCATCAGAGCTTCTGAGATATCTCACTAGGGCGTTGAGACGTCACGATGAACGCTAGCGGGTGTTACTGTCTCACGTCCATAAAAGCAATCCTAGACGGAAGACGTGCACAGTCAACGTCTAACCGTCAACATAGATTACACTTGCGGACGCGCGATTATCAGATAATGACGCAAAACCAGAAGAATATATTTGAGTGAGGAGAGACCAAGGCGCCAGAAGCCGATGCAGATACGAATAGCGTACCGGCTGAAACCGAGACTCTACCGACTGATACTGACAGCCACACTAAAAGTTCGCCTAATGATAATCAAACTACATTTCAGGGATGCCTGAGTGAGGAAGATGAGAAACCCACCCACCTCCCAAAAGGGATTGTATTGCGACAGCGACTATTAATACCCACGTTGTGGATATCAAGGGCGCTGGACAAGAACATTTACAACAGGCGTACACCCATATTCGTCCCCATAGCAGAAAAACAGTACAATGAATTAGTGTCAGTTCTTTGGGATATCATGTGATCATTTAGACCAAGCAGTGCTTCTGATCTCTCTCTCTCTCTCTCTCTCTCTCTCTCTCTCTCTCTCTGTCGTCTAGGCGTTAATTCGGGTATTGGAGGGCGTTACCGTGTTACCTCTATCAAAATCAACATTAGCCGAAAGATGAGTACAGTTGACATCAACATGGCTTATCGTTGTCGAACGCTCGTTTACCGGACACTACGATATGACGCAGAAACAGAAGAATATGTATGGATACGACGACACCCAGGGGTCATCCTCTTACACACCCACACTGAAAGAGATTTTCCACTACTCTACGCGTGCACATGCGCACCTCAGAAGCTGCATTTTCTCTACTACTCCCCAAGTGCACATTCGCGTATCACCCCCAGTCTTCTTCTACCCAACGAGAGCTTGACTCTTGGTTCTTGTGATGCTTTCAGAAATATGCAGTCAGTATATTTGTCTGCTGGGTCATATGAATTTTTTTCCATCAAGCTTTTAATGTTGCGTTTAATTGTTGCCTGAGATTCTGCTGGTAGACGTTTCGTCCCAGAGGCTTGCTCTCTGTACAGATCGTTTGATTTGTACAGAGGATATATGGACGCGGTTATTCTTTAATGGACGACGGCTGAATTATGAATGACGGACCTGACGCTTGTAATGTAGTATTGTGACTTGTAAACATGGTGGAGAATGGCGCGCTTGATCGGCGTGGGGCCAGTATTTGTTTTGAACACGAACTTGTATTTTATAAATAATCCCTCGTTTGAGCCGTTTTTCTATCTGGCCGTGACATAGTTGATCATTTTCCATCAGCTGACTTGATAGGGCTATTATATCGTCGTTCTGAAATATTTATATCTAATACCACTCAAGCAGGGGGCGTATGGAGATGTCATTCAATATGTCATCACAGGAATCACTTTTGGTTTTTGTGAAGTTTTTAAAATATGCAGTCAGTATATTTGTCTGTGGAGCATCTGACTTTTTGTCAGCACCCCGGAATTGCGTTTGAACAATAGGTTACAATGCACATCACGTCTGGACCGAATATAGCCCAACTTTACCTCAAAACATTCTCCCATTCTCAAAGTTTGCAACCGCCTAAACTGTCGGTGTCACAAGTTTTACGCTGAATTATTACACAAGAACACACGGTACAACGTCTTGAATAGCTGTGACATGCTGATCCACCCTCCGCTCCGTTTACAAGCGAACGATGCCGATTGGCCAGGAGCCATGTGCACAAAAGCTGCGCGCTGCGTTTTCAGCCCCAATGCAATCAGAGGTTATATCTGACAGAAGAAGGTATACCATCTAATGCCATGAGAATGCCCCAAAATTCCACCTCCGAAACTGCCACTGCTTTACTACTCACACAGGGCGCACGCATGTATATCTGGACTTACAGCGGTCAAGGCACTGTAAACAAGGAGATGTCATTCACCCCCACAACTCCACCCCTAGGGATCAGTGTATAAAGGTGTAGGTAGGGTTGACCAAGTGCGAATCTGAGCATAGCTCAGAATCGTTTACTACTGATGACGTCACAGTTTACGTCAACTAATGTTTTCTGGGTACAATCCAAGGTACACGTGCGCCGCCAATGTCCATATGCCCACCAATATAGGCTAGATAATAAGTGTATTTTTCACACATCCGAGTACGCATTCGAGCGATTTCTCGACATCAACAAATGACATCACTGATGACGTCATAGTCGCGTGACCTGTACACCAACACCACAGACACTCCAAAGTCGTGTACCACACCACAGATCCACAGGCCCGCCGGCTACTGTAGAGGTCTATACGTAGCCATTTGTCCCTAGTCCGCATCCATGAATCCGGTTTTCTCTCCTACCCCTCCACTGCGCATGAAAACCACGACGTCACACCGTGGGCAGAATTCCAGTTGTAGTCTACATCATGACAGCTTCAATATGACACCCTGCACGGCATATTTGAACGCAAGGATGGTCCATAAATCGCTCAAACATACCCTGTGCATCCATAAATGCCGTCTCTCTGCGCTTTCTCTACTACCGACCACGTCAGCGATGCCGTCACTTCCTGTAAAAACAACAGCTGTAGTCTACACCACGAGAGCTTCAAGACGATACACTATACGACCCAATTAGAGCAAGGATGTCTAATCTATCGCCCAAACACGCTTCTGTGCCCCTCCCCACCCCAATATGCCATCTTTCATTAATACTCCACGACTGCGCAAGCGCACCGTGATCTCGCTTCCAATATAATCCGCGCCAATCGTAGTATGCACGACGAGAATTTCAAGACGGCACCCTGCACGACCCATTTGGAGGAAGGATGGTCCATCTATCGCCGAAACGCCCCATGCGTATCCCCACAATGTCATCTTTCTGTACTGCTCCTCGATTAGGCGAACGCACCGTGAAGTCACTTTCATACGTCACTAGTGCGCAAGTCCACGATGAATTCATGCTCTCCTTCGTGTGTACATGGCGCCACGATGACTCATCTTCATCATACGGGTTATTGGGGTCTGTAGACACTATTTTTTTTCCTGCACCACGAAGTGGTGAGAGGACTTGGAAATGCTAGCCGTCCGCCCTTCCGTCCGTCCTTCCGTCCGTCCGTCCGTCCCACATCTTGTGAACGCGATATCTCGAGAACAGTTCGACCAATCGACTTCAAACTTGAGAAGGTGCTTCACTTCAGTTACATGTAGATGGCCATTGGTATTGATTTTCACTGAGGTACGTAATCCAAGATGGCTGCCATTGACCATATTGGATTCTGTCCGTCCCACATCTTGTGAACGCGGTATCTTGAGAACAATTCGACCAATCGACTTTAAACTTGGGAAGGTGCTTCACATCAATTAGACGGCCATTGGTATTGATTTTCACTGAGGTATGTAATCCAAGATGGCTGCCACTGACTATATTGGATTCCATCCGTCCCACATCTTGTGAACGCGATATCTCGAGAACAATTCGACCAATCGACTTCAAACTTGGAAAGTTTCTTCACATCAGTTAGTCGACCATTGGTATTGATTTTTTCATTGAGGTACGTAATCCAAGACGGCTGCCACTGATCATATTGGATTCCATCCGCCCCACATCTTGTGAACGCGATATCTCGAGAACGAGTCGACCGATCGAGATCAAACTTGGGAAGGTGCTTCACATCAGTTCGGCGGCCATTGGTATTGATTTTTACTCAGGTACGTAATCCAAGATGGTCAATGGCAGCCATTCCGTCCGTCCCGCATCTTGTGAACATGATATCTTGAGAACAGCACAATTACCGATCGACTTCAAACTTAAGAAGGTGCTTCACATCAGTTAGACGCCCAATGGTATTGATTTTCATTGAGATAGTATGTAATCCAAGATAGCTGCCATTGGCCATCTTGGATTTCACTCACCCATATTGTACACATCTGTATTGTGAACGCGATATCTTGATCTATTCCATCCATCGATTTATAAACCTCACCATCCACAAATCCATACAACTACAGACTTACATTCCAGTGTTACACTACCCATTACTGCTTCCCAAACCACCTCAACTTGTCTCAACAATTCCAGATAAACGTCTCTTTCCACATACACATATCCACATTCCATGTTATATTTAAGGAGATACTGGAAGCATATATGCTGTACGCTCTCAAACAGGCTACTTGGCGGAGGACCTGATAGCTACTCTGCTTGTTTGTTATGAAATTGTGGTACAGCGTTGATCACCCCGACAACAAAATACACCCGTTGTGAAATAGTGATTTCTTAGCCACCATACTTTCACGTAAAGTAGACTTCTTAGCCACCATATCATTGCATAAAGTTCGACTTTTCATTTACTAATTTTATATAATCTAATCTGTATGCATGCAATCTTAAATTTATTATGATGTGTTGTGACAAAACTATTTTCGAAATTCTATTTCATGACCCTTTAGGTCAGTTATTGTGAACAAAACTATTTGTGAGAAACAGTTATGTAATTTCAATTTATACAGGATGATATAGATAATGCTTGTGTAACTGTACTGCATCATCCTGAATTTGACGAGTGAGTTTAGGTCATGCGACAGATGGCTGATCCGCTTGTCATAACTGCACCGAAGATATGAGGATTTAGTTTTGAGTTAACTTGACTCTGTAATGTCATAGTAATGTATAAAAAGGGATGACCAGCACATACAGGCAGGCCAATATCATCAGGTCTCAATGAAGACTAATACCATCATGTCAGTAGTAGTGTCTACCCGATCTGAGTCACATTGACCTTTGATCTCGGGCCAAACCACTTTGAATGGGTAGGGGTGGAAGGGTTGGTGACAGCCAATCAGAAGCGAGTAAAATTTGACCTCAGAAATTTGCATATGACGTCACACGTTCTGTGGGTACAAGATGGCGGCGTGTGGGTACAAGATGGCGGCGTGTGGGTACAAGATGGCGGCGTGTGGGTACAAGATGGCGGCGTGTGGGTACAAGATGGCGGCGTGTGGGTGCAAGATGGCGGCGCATTTTTTTTGGCGGTCACCTGGCGGTCGGAGAGGTCAAGTGCAGTATAGTTCCGGCAGAATGACCAAAAGCTACCTCCAACACAGGAGAGTTCCAATTATTGGAGGGAATGTATTCAGAATGTATTCATCCGCGGTGATGCGGTCTGGCAGCGGTTTTGGCGGTCCCTAAGTAGTCCCTAGATAAAATGGTCCGATGGGGTCGAGTGAGGTATCAAAGTGAAGCATTCGTGAAGGGGCATCTAATGGGCTGGGTGTGGGGTTGAAATATCGGCATTCTGCGCATGCGCGGTGGCCAAAGGGTATGAAAATAGACGTTTTGGAGCTAGGGGAGTCACTAATGGTCCAATGGGGTCATATGAGGTATCAATGTGAAGCCTATGAGGGGCATCTGATGGGCTGGGTGTGGGGTTGAAATATCGGCATTCTGCGCATGCGCGGTGGCCCAAGGGTATGAAAATAGACGTTTTGGGATGTAGGGGAGCCACTAATGGTCCAATGGGGTCGAGTGAGGTATCAAAGTGAAGCTTATGTGAAGGGGCATCTGATGGGCTGGGTGTGGGGTTGAAATATCGGCATTCTGCGCATGCGCGGTGGCCAAAGGGTATGAAAATAGACGTTTTGGAGCTAGGGGAGCCCCTAATGGTCCAATGGGTCGAGTGAGGTATCAAAGTGAAGCATTCGTGAAGGGGCATCTGATGGGCTGGGTGTGGGGTTGAAATATCGGCATTCTGCGCATGCGCGGTGGCCCAAGGGTATGAAAATAGACGTTTTTGAGCTAGGGGAGCCACTAATGGACCAATGGGGTCGAGTGAGGTATCAAAGTGAAGCCTATGTGAAGGGGCATCTAATGGGCTGGGTGTGGGGTTGAACTATCGGCATTCTGCGCATGCGCGGTGGCCCAAGGGTATGAAAATAGACGTGTTGGGAGGGGCGTCCCTAATGGTCCAATGGGGTCGAGTGAGGTATCAAAGTGAAGCCTATGTGAGGAGGCATCTGACTGGACTAGTGGCTCGGCCGTTGTCACCATTCTGCGCATGCGCGGTGGCCCAAGGGTATGGAAATAGACATTTTGGAGCTAGGGGAGCCCCTAGTGGACCAATGGGGTCGAGTGAGGTATCAAAGTGAAGCATTCGTGAAGGGGCATCTGATGGGTTGGGTGTGCGGTAGGAATATCATTCTGCGCATGCGCAGACGCAATGCGGAGCTCTCGTCCAATCAGAAGCGAGTATTTCAAATCCGTCACAGAGCTCTCAGCCAATCAGAAGCGAGTATTTTGACCCGGTGCATTATGGGACCATATCCAAGATGGCGGCACGTATGTTCAAGATGGCGGCACATCCGGTGTCGAAAACTGGCCATTTCGTCGGGATGTGGTCACTTAGTGTCGAAAACTGGACCCTGTATGGGTCCCGCTAGACGTTTTGGAGCTAGGGGAGCCACTAATGGTCCAATGAACAAGTGGGTGAATGGGGCGTGACCTTTGGACATGTCTAGACTTGTCTGTGTCTGTCATGTACTGGGGTTTTTTCCCCACAATGGCGTTCACGTGGTTTGGTGGGTCTGCGCAAGTGTGTGTGACGTCACTTCCGGTTTTTCAGAATGCTCAAACACTATCTTCAACTTTCTCGGCCCCGGCCCGCCCCGGCCCCCCAGCGTGCGCGAGCGCGCGCGCGGGTTCTCCGGCCGCAGCGCGAGCGCGCGGGTTCTCCGGCCGCAGCGCGAGCGCGCGGGTTCTCCGGCCGCAGCGCGCGCGCGCGCCTCAATGTAGGGAGAGGTTAAATCGACAACATAGAACTTATAGTCATAAACTTAATCTATACGTGTTGGACGAGTCTTCACTCACCGTATACACGCACCTCAATGAAATGCCCGCTCCAAATCTAGACCAAAAACACGTACTTGGTCTGTGGGCTGATTTCATTGGCTCTCTATTTTACTATAGTGCGCTTGCATTCTAACCTTGATGGGTTACATTTTGGCCCCATCCTACACCACTGGTTTCAGTTTGACTGAATCTCCACATTGGGCATTGATGCATTATGAATAAAACACACAAGACAGGGGTTTTTTTTTGGTGAGATCTCATTTTTTTTATTCAGTGAACAACAACAACGTGAGAACAACCACGTGAAAACTGAAGCCCAGAACAAGGGGCTTGTACATTGAAAGAACTGAAGCCCAGAACAGGGGGCTTGTACATTGAAGCCCAGAACAGGGGGCTTGTAAACTTAAGCCCAGAACAGCGGGCGTGTGTACATTGAAGAATTCAAGCCCAGAACGGGACCTGTACATTGAAATGATGGGCGGCCCAGTCATATACGAGTACATCTCGGTCCTCAGCCTTGGGGTACTCGTCAAACATCTGTACGATGGTAGATAAGGGTCTTCCCCGGCATCGATGGTACAGGTAAAACAAGTAATATTGTCCGCACACGCTACTGGTCAGGCTTTGCAACGTTTGACTGCTCCAACACCACGTCTCTGTGCCTTGATCCATGAAGTCTGTTAAATCAGGATGGAGGGGTGGCAGGCCGTACGGGTCAAAGTATTCGCCCTGCTGTTCTGTCAAGTACACGGCCACCCAATGTTCACCGGGCCGATCCATCGGGTCCGTGTTGAGAACGTAAACAGCAGGATACACACGGTCTAATGGGAACACATCTCGGGCGAACACCCCTTGAAACATCATACGTGTCTCTGGGTCATTCTCCAGCACGGTGGTTATCTGGTCTGTATCCATGTTAGGTGGAGAAATCACACAGCACGTTGCGCGCCTTGTCCACTTGAATGATGTTGTCAAACTCGGCGTAGCAGATCACATTGACGGTGCTCCGGAGGGCTCGTAGAAAGTGGATTTCCAACCGTAAATTGCCTTGCTTGGCCAGGGCCAGCTGATGGTCGTTCTCTAAGGTGGGGTCAGATCGAAACAGAACAACGTGTATCCGTTCGCGTAGTCCTCCCGACTGATCATATTCCCTTCGTCCTGGTTGATTTGACCGGTGGCTGTAAACAGGCTCTGATAGGCTCGAATGAAATTCGCGCGCCCAAAGTTCAGGGTTAAGGCCGTGGCTGGCACCTGTTGTCCATCCACATGCAGGGCCACAAAATTGATGCCGAAATGTTTAAAGTCAAACGGATTCTCTGGGTAGGCTCCACTGAAACTGGTATTTTCAACACAGGCCAGGATCAATCGCTTGGGTAGTTCCCCCAGGAACAGGTTTTCTTTGTTGGCGCTCATATTTCAGCAGACACAGAGAACACTTTGGTTTGTACACGTCGGATAGGGTACTGGGCTGGTTTTGTTTCCAAGGCTTTCATGTGTCCCAATTGAACGGCTGGATTCGGTTTCACTTTTCGGACATACAGGACTGCGTCTTCGATGACAATCTTATAGTCAGCTACATGCGCCTCTACGTTAGTGGCCATCAAGGCGAAGGTCGGAGGCGCCCGTATCAGTCGGATTTTGATGGGAACCTTGTTCAAGAGGTATCGGTCTTGCATGAACATGTCTGCGTGCAGTCGACCGATCATACCCACCGAGACGCCGTTCGCGGTCAAAGCCTCCCGTTTGCTATATCCCGTATTGTCGTTCTCTGCGCTCATGTGCTCGGCTTTGTCCTGGTAGAATAAAGCGGCTGTCAGTTGAGATTTTTTAGCCTCTCGCCCATGCGACAACAGCGTCTCGATGTAGGCTCGATAGGGGTACGTGTTGGTTGAGTCACTGATGAGTTTGTCGCTGAGAAATATATCCACCTGTTGAAACATCGAGTGCAGCCAGAGATTCGTCGGGCCCACCGTTGCTTGGTCGGCGATTCTGGTGCCATCTCCATTGACGATCTTGGCTTTCACATACAAGTAGGTATGGCCTAAATCCACATAGGCCGTATCCGCATTACTGATGGTGAACTCGATGGGCCCTGTTGCGTTGATGCTGGACAGCGGGAGATGCTCCACCCATAATCCTTTTTCGGCACTGGTCTGTGTGGGCGGCACGGTCCACAAATCAAATTCACTGTTGGTGGAGGGGCAGGACTCGGCGTGGATCAAGGACATGTTTTAAGAAAAGATATCCCGGGTCTTCGATGTGCGTCGTCGCTGGGTCGGTCGTCGACTGGTGCGTGGTCTCGGTGGGGCAGCTCTTTTATTCCCTACGGTGCGTTGTGCTTTGGCCACCAAGACGCCTCCCGCTTCTTTGGCCCGCCGTTTCAAGGCTTCTTTGGGTGCCGTACCCCCCAAGACATCACCGGCCACTTGCAGTCCACTGCGTACCGCTTGTTTGCCGATTGCTTTCACCCCACGCGTCACCAAGGGCAGGAACGTTTTGACGATGCTCCCGAGTATGTTCCCCAGTCCATGTCCACGTTGCATGCGTGCACCACTAAAAACCGGAAAGCCACCCCCGACCTGTTGGGCATAATAGTCCATATAGCTGCGTGCATCGCACTCGTAAGGCACCTTCATTATGCAAAGTGGGGAGCACGTGCTTGTCGAAAATGAAGTGTCACCACCACTTTCCCGCGTTCGAATGCCACCGGTCGTCCCGTGTCATCTCTTATATCCACCGTGATCGTGTTGATGTGTGTTTGTCGTACGGGCAGGTAGAGCATGTGGGTGAAACTGTGGGTGACTTGATCTCCATACAACTGTTTAATGGGCACCACCCGTAACAGAGGTGTGTTGATATCACCCACGATGTGGTTGTCCACCACGTCCGAGTAGACGTAGAGTCCGTACATACCCGACTTCATATCCATCGGGATCTCGCCTTGGTGGGCGGTGGGACCAGCGAACGTCCGTAGATCGAAACCCAGCATTTGCTGTAGGATAGGACTCAGTACGACACTCGCGTTGGCGGTGACGATAAGCTCTGCCTTGTCGTTGTGTGCGTTGTAATCGAAGTTCACGTGATTCTTGAAGGGATAGGCTTTGATGGGTTTTGAAGTATTCGTGACCTCCCGTAGAGCCTTATAATGCAACAGTCTTGACAGCCCACCCATGAACTCCTTGGGAGTATCGTATTGGCCTTCGGGGAGGGTGAGTCGGGTGTCTTTTCCTTCGTAGGTCACCTCGTCCCACACTTCATTGGCTCGCACGTTGTACCACGAGTAAGGGTACTGAATATCCACCAGTCCACATTCCCACCGGCCAGGTAAATGCAACGGTTGTGGTAATTGGGTCACATACTTGGCCACGGTGTTGTCAGGCAACACATCGAGTGAACTGTTACTGGGTAGCGTGAGGTAAAACATGGCGACTGAGCTGTCCTGCTGCTGCACCGGGTTTTAATAGGTGTTCCAGACCTTGGGTGGTTGTGTCCGGCGTCGTGTTCGTCGCGTTGACTTGCTACGTGCCACGGCTCTGGAGATGTGGGGTGTCCTGATCAAGGGTGGTTTTTTAGGTCTGAAAAGAAGGTGCCCGTTGTGGTGGTGGAGTTTTGGGGGGTGACTTCGGTTCCCCGTCGGCTTCCCAAGGTTGTGGAATCTGTCGTGGTGCACGACTCGGCGATTGCTGGGTTCGCTGCATAAAGGCCCAGCGGTGGGGGTTCCCCACCAATTCCTGTGGTACATGCATGTCTTTCAAGCCTTGAGCAAAGACCTCCCATCCTCGAGGATCCGTGTGCGATCTGCGTTTACGCATCAGGTCATTCACTAAATCCGTCATGTGGGTCCCGGGGACCACCTGATTCTGTACCAGGAGTTCGCCTTTATCATTCCAAGTCATGTTAGGATTCTGTTTCATCCGTTGTAATACCAGGCCAGCTTGTTTCTTGAACGATGCAGGTACACTCTTCAGCACTTCGTCTTCCACCCACTGTGGGGCTGTGGGTGCTACCCCTGGTAATGGCGGCTGTTGGAGGGGTGCTGAGGTCGGCGGTGTGTCACGTGGTGGTGGTGGTGGTGGTGGTGGTAGAGAGGGTTTTGTATTGGTCCATGAACGTCATGTACCGTTAAAGCGTCTCATTGTACCGTTGTACTTTCTCACTGTCGCTTAACCCCGGTCTCTGTAAGATCTGTTGCATCTCTCCATCGAGGCTGTTTATGGTCTTCACCGTAGGTGGGACAGGGTAGGGCGATTGGAGGTTTTGAAGGAACCGTGGTTCGACGAGGACCATTTTTTTCGTGTGGTTCATTGTCGGCCAAAGAGTCCACCCAATACTGGACCCAACACAGAAGCGGCCAACGGTGCTAAGATAGCCCCGAGAAAGCCGCCTTTCTGTAACACCTTTTTCTTTTGTGTTTGAGGGACCCGCTTCTGGACTAGGGTTCGGAGACCTGTCTTATGCTTGATCAACTTGGTCTTCTGAGCCGGAGTCAGTGGTACGTTGCCTTTTAACAGGTTGTACCCGATCTCGCACAGACAGCGTACAAGGTCAGGGTCCGCACCGCGTACAATGGTTCGGACCAACTCGGGTGGGGCCGTCTTCAATACACGGAGCGTCGGAGCGTGCTTCCGTACTCGCGCAGACATCCTGTACAACTAATGCTAGAACCCACAACTCTGCTCTTTTTATCTACCTCAGAGACAAATCAACCCTGCTGTGGTATTCATTCTTTTTATTATCTCCATCATCAAACACACACACACTCCAGCTGGGGGCGCCACTGTGGGTGTGTTTACATTATTTTTGCATGTACACGTGGTGGGCCTCTCCGGGAAAGATGCCGGTCCGTAGTCGAAGATGTTCGGGGGTGGCTTGCTTGAGGTCGAAGAGCATATACCCGTGCTGAGGGGTTGTGGCATCTTTGAAGGCTTCCAACGCAAACGGTGTGCGGCCGGGATACATCTGTCTCGCCAGGTGCAGCAGTTGAGTGGTATCTCTCGGGTTTTTGAAGACCACCAGGTAGTGGGCATTTAAGCTGATGTTCCGATGTTCTTTGTTTTTACTGAACAGATTCTGTACAATGTAGATGATACTGAGCCGTCGATGATGGCTGCCTTTGGTAAAGAGTTGGGTGACCCGCGCATCCGTCTCCGCCATGAGATCATCCAGAACCACCAAGGTGTCGGGTTCCAAATCGGCCAGGTTGGGTAGGCCTTCCACGAACGTGATGTGGGGCATTGCTGCATACGCTTCCTGCCATTCTCCGTAACACCACACGACTCGAGCAATGGGTGGGGTGATCATGCTGTCGGCGTGTTGAAGGAGCTTCCTGACGAAGTGCGTTTTGCCGGAACCCGTCGGTCCTGCGATGACGCAAGTGAAGGGATGCTGCCCCCGAGGGTCCATGGTTCGAGGTGTATCCGTTGTCGTGGTAACCCGCTCTTGTAAATTTGGTACGAGTGAACTGGAGTGGTGGGTACAACGTCGGTCGTCGTTGTCTGTACACTGTCAGCGATGATGATGGGGGTGGGTACAACGTCGGTGGTCGTTGTCGGTTCACTGTGAGGGATGAAATCCGGTGGGTCTTCAGACGTAGTGGGCGGACTTGGTGTAGATGTTGAGCTTGGTGTGGAGCTCGACGTGGCTTGTGGGGTGTGGTGGTGGTGACTGGGCTCGATACGGGGTTGACTGGTGCTACCTGTAGACCGGTTTCGCTGGTGGGTGGTGTTCTCAGTTGGTTAAGTAACGTGCTGACATAGGCTACGTCGTAAAACACACCTCCGTACAGCACACTCAGCAGGGTTAGCACTATCACCCCAAAGCCCACTTGCGCTTTGCGCGTTTTGGAAGACACTGTGTTCAGAGACAGCTGCTGTTGGTCCATAGCACTGTGGTCGGACGTGGAATGAAGGAGGACGGCAGTGGTGTCTGGCTTTATAGTCGTTTCACCTGGTTGGCAGCGACCCAGGAATTGAAAGAACTGGGCCAACCTTGCCATTTGACAAAATGAAACAGTTTGCCACGTCGACGTTCCGTTTTCAAAATCTGCTCCACCGTGTAGTAGTCTTGCTGTGTTTTTACAACAGGCTGTAATTCCGTCTCGTAAAACGTCCCAGCAACGTTTCCCCTTGGAGATCTTCCAGTTCATAGACTCGCCGCTGTCGGGGTAGGCGCCGTTTAATCAGGAAGTGCTCATCGCTCCAGTTGGGCAAGTAACTTTTCTCGAACTTGCCCTTGACTTTACTGATCCGTACAGGGTCCCCGACCTTGAACACCGCCTTCGGTGCTCGTTGCGATGGCATGGGGTACAAGACACGCCGGACTTGAGCTTCATTGCGTTGGGTCACGGTAATGGGGGCTCTCTCTATACTCCGATGATAGGCTCGATTGTAACCCCTCACAAGTTTCGGGAGAACATCGATGTACCGCCTTGTATTCTTATAGGTGAAATATTTATACATACGGCCTTTGAATGTCCTGTTGAACCTTTCCACCACGGAAGCCTTGGTCTCGTTGTACGTATGGAAGAAGAAGACCTTCTGTTTCTTGAGAAAGGCTTGGAAGGGTCTGTTGAGGAATTCCGTGCCTTCGTTGGTTTGCAAATACAAAGGTTTGCGCCCGGTCTTGAAGATATCTTTGAACGCCGCTATGAGATTCGCCCCCGTTTTCGTCCGGATGGGTACCACCCACGCATACTTCGATAGGATATCGATGCACGTCAAGATATATCGATTCCCATCGTTGTGTTTGGCAAAGGCGCTCATATCGACCAAATCCGCTTGCCACTGGGCATCTATTCCTCCCACGATGACCCGGTTCCGTAGAAAATGGCGACGGACAGCTCGATGTAAGGTATAGGTGTCTTGTTTTCTTAACCAATCTCTGACTTGGGCACGTTGTATCCCCTGGGGTTTGGCCGCTCGATAGAGAGCCGACAATGCACTATACGCAGCCGGACTGTCGGGACTGTAGTATAAGTTATCCAACACCTTCTCCCAGCGCTTCATGGTGACAAAATGATGATGGACTCGGAGAGTATGGTTTATTTATAACAAGTTTCTACCACCGTTGTGTTGGCTGACTGAGTCTAGCCGGGTAATCAATGGCCTCGTCGTCTGGTTCATGGCTATACAGTTGTTCATTGGGTTCTGCCGCCGATTCTCTCAGGGCACGAGCCCACCCCAACTGGTGTGATGATCGCTCGTCCGGTGTAAACAGCTGGTCCACAATAGGCACCACTTTCTCGAAGGCTATCCACAGATCGGGGTCTAGGGTGAAGCCTCGCGTAGGGTCTTGGTAGCGGCCCAGGCGTAGGAAGAAGGTTGCACGGTATACGTAGATGGCATTGTCTATGTGGATGAGGTTTCCGTCGAGCTCGCCGCTCAACACCCGTTTAAATTTGGTCCAGCCGTCACGATGTAGCGTAACCGTATTCGATACGGTCTTAGCGGGCGACCAGCAAACATCTCCACGGTCTTCCACCAGGGTGACTTTATCTTCATAGACGTGTAACCCCACCCGGGGTGTAAGGGGCAGGATGGCTCGTAGGACGGGTGACATGCTTGCTCCAATGTTGATGGGTGAATGACACACACTGTGTCTGTCTCTCGTATTTATGGGCAGGTCTCTCGGTGACATGGTTGCCCCAATGACGAAAGGTAAATGACACATACGGTGACTGTGGCTCGTATTTATAGTCCCACTGTCAATGCCACAGCGCCAGGGTCAATAGGGCGCAGACTAGTGTGAGGCCAACCAGTCGTCGCTGGTTCCGGCGTGAGCGCTCGTGGTCCATAGCCCGAGCATCAAGGATGGCTGTCATAGTCCAGTAGTGGTGAGTGATGGCACACCTCTCCATCGAGTGCACTGTGTCGAGGACCGCTTCTGTGAACTCGTTCAGGATCTGGCGTCGCCCCTCGTTGTCGTCGCCATCTGCAAACATGGACCGGACCACTGCTCGGTAACCCGTGAGTGAATTAACCACGGTGGCATGCTGTAAAATGCGAGTCGCATAGGGCTGGATCTCCGCCATGGCTCTGCAACCGTAGAAATGAAGGTGTGGTTCTGATGGGTTATGTGGGTCCTGTAGAGATAGTACTTCATCGACCATGGGGACTACTTGTTCCAAAGCCGTCCATAGATCGGGGTCCAGAGTAAAACCACCTTGCTTGAGACAGAGGAGTCGAGCAAAATAGGGACCGCGGAAAATGTAGACGTCGTCACACAGGTGAATGCTATCACCGTCGAGGTCACCCAATAACACCCGTTTCAAGGTAGTCCAGGCTTCCGGGGATAAAGAGACACGCGCTGGTTCAAACGTACACCAACACCTACTGTCGTCATCGATGAGCTCCACGCGTTTGGGATACAACAATAGGGTGCAGTTCGGTGTAAGAGTGCGGGTCTCCCTCACACGCTCGTCTTCAGGCAAGACTTCAACCGGAGATACTGCTGGGTCCCAGGGAAAATCTTCTCCACGTCTCATGCTTTCGTCTAATACAAGCTGGTAGGCAAGCAGGCTGGCAGGCTAGAGGTCAGGCAGGCAAACAGGCAGGTAAGCAGGCAGGCAGGCAGGCAGGCTGGTCAGGCTGGTCAGGTCAGTCAGAGTGCTCCGTAAGGTAGTGCAATGAATACACCCAACCACTAAAAATCGCCTCCTTTTATACGTTTTTCTACATGCCGCCATCTTGCACCCACACGTCGCCATCTTGCACCCACAGAACGCGCCGCCATCTTGCACCCACAGAACGCGCCGCCATCTTGCACCCACACGCCGCCATCTTGCATCCACAGAACGCCATCACAGACAGGTCAATACATGGTCAAAACAGCGCCCCCTGGTGGATGCAAGAGTTATCTCCCCCGGCAAAATAAGCTCTGTAATCAGTAATATATATGATGTGCCGCCATCTTGAACATACGTGCCGCCATCTTGTACCCACACGCCGCCATCTTGTACCCACACGCCGCCATCTTGTACCCACACGCCGCCATCTTGTACCCACACGCCGCCATCTTGTACCCACAGAACGTGTGACGTCATATGCAAATTTCTGAGGTCAATCATGACAGACACAGACAAGTCTAGACATGGCCAAAGGTCACGCCCCATTCACCCAAACCGGAAGTGACGTCACACACTTGTTCATTGGACCATTAGTGGCTCCCCTAGCTCCAAAACGTCTAGCGGGACCCATACAGGGTCCAGTTTTCGACACTAGGTGACCACATCCCGACGAAATGGCCAGTTTCCGACACCGGATGTGCCGCCATCTTGAACATACGTGCCGCCATCTTGGATATGTCCCATAATGCACCGGGTCAAAATACTCGCTTCTGATTGGCTGAGAGCTCTGTGACGGATTTGAAATACTCGCTTTTGATTGGACGAGAGCTCCGCATTGCGTCTGCGCATGATATTCCTACCGTACATCCAACCCATCAGATGCCCCTTCACGAATGCTTCACTTTGATACCTCACTCGACCCCATTGGTCCACTAGGGACGCCCCTAGCTCCAACACGGCTATTTTCATACCCTTGGGCCACCGCGCATGCGCAGAATGCCGATATTTCAACCCCACACCCAGCCCATTAGATGCCTCCTCACATAGGCTTCACTTTGATACCTCACTCGACCCCATCGGACCATTAGCGGCTCCCCTAGCTCCAACACGGCTATTTTCATACCCTTGGGCCACCGCGCATGCGCAGAATGCCGATAGTTCAACCCCACACCCAGCCCATCAGATGCCCCTTCACGAATGCTTCACTTTGATACCTCACTCGACCCCATTGGACCATTAGGGACTCCCCTAGCTCCAAAACGTCTATTTTCATACCCTTGGGCCACCGCGCATGCGCAGAATGCCGATAGTTCAACCCCACACCCAGCCCATTAGATGCTCCTTCACGAATGCTTCACTTTGATACCTCACTCGACCCCATTGGACCATTAGTGGCTCCCCTAGCTCCAACACGGCTATTTTCATACCCTTGGGCCACCGCGCATGCGCAGAATGGCGACATTTCAACCCCACATCCAGCCCATCAGATGCCCCTTCACGAATGCTTCACATTGATACCTCATATGACCCCATTGGACCATTAGTAACTCCCCTGGCTCCAAAATGTCTATTTCCATACCCTTGGTGTACACGAGTTTTCTCCCTTGCGTCAGTGTGTGCAGATGGCGCTATGGTTTGGATCGACGCCGTGATGTGGAAAGGGCGTCCCCACACCATCCTGGAGCCGCCATTTTGTTTCTTGATTTTTTGCGGAGATACACGGGACAATAAACACTCGACCCTAGGGTGGCACGGATGCTAGACTGATGCTATTAACATGGTACAACACCTATAGATTATGTTTATTACTAGGACGTCAGCGAAATACTAGTACCCATCCTCCGCATGGCAGAACTGTACAACCCAGAACAAGTCAGGACATGCCTTGATCACGTGATCGTCATGGGAAACCCCCACTGGGGAATCAGGCAGGGTGTACATTCCGTGAGACTACTTTCTGCCTGCGGAGGCAGACCGCATCACCACCAGACCGCATCACCGCGGATGAATACATGGAACTATTTTTGACCTGCAAAGGCTATCTATTGTACCGGAGAGGGCCGGACATTGCCGGAGATGACACCGGACGTGCCGCCATCTTGAACATACGTGCCGCCATCTTGTACCCACACGCCGCCATCTTGTACCCACACGCCGCCATCTTGTACCCACACGCCGCCATCTTGTACCCACACGCCGCCATCTTGTACCCACACGCCGCCATCTTGTACCCACAGAACGTGTGACGTCATATGCAAATTTCTGAGGTCAAATTTTACTCGCTTCTGATTGGCTGTCACCAACCCTTCCACCCCTACCCATTCAAAGTGGTTTGGCCCGAGGTCAAAGGTCAATGTGACTCAGATCGGGTAGACACTACTACTCATGTCTCAATGAACGCTAATTCACCGACATGTCTTCGATGATAGATATACTATCTCCAGTTTTGAAAATGACCTTTTACAGAATGGTCTGATGTTAATGAAGTTGTGTTGGTCTGCCTGCCAAATGCCGCCGATCATTCCTAAGTTAGGTGGAACGATTTTCCAATAAATCGGCTTAATATTCAGCAGACATGGACTCCGTTTTTGTTGTATCCTGTCTCATTTAAAGAGGCTATCAAGTCTTCGAGAAATCTCAGAAGCCGGAACTGGAATCTATTATCTGAATGGGTTTTAAAGAGACCATCACCCGAGCCTACAGAAGACTTTGCGTTACAACATCTTAAGATCGCGCATAAGCCCTTGTCGTCTTGAAGACCGAAAATTCTATAAATTCTATACCGTGTTGCACTAATCACAGTCCGATATAGACATGATACAGGAAATACAGGTTTCTGTTGTAATTTTGCGAGTGCCGACGGAAAGTGGGCTTGTATGGGACGTCGACATTCTCGGAAGAAATAACATAAACCCTCTCAGAAGACTCCGGCTCGGCCATTGGTTTTCCCTAGACTTAAAATGGAGAGCAACACAAGTCGAATGTCTGAGGATTTAATTTTTACTATGTGCACTTCGAACCAGCTACAACATTTCAACCACAGGACCGCGTCTCAAATCAATCAAACAATGCTGATTAATAAAACAAATCTGCTTAATCGATGTTGAATTGATATTGCTGCTGTTACCACACGCTACCGTATACCACTGTATATATAAACAAAGAGTAGGCTACACATGAACGGTAGCGAGTGGTAACAAAAACAATATCGATTCAATATCGATTAAGCAGATTTGTTTTGTTAAGCAGCATTGATTGATTTGAGACACGGTCATGTGATTCCAACATACATTTGCGGACTTCACCAGTGGACAAAATCCCAACACAAAAATCCCCAGAACAGGAAAAGAGGACAAAACCCCAGGCAAAACAGGTCCGTGTAACCTTGCACAATTCAATTTTCGTTTTTTGTTTTTGTGTTCTCAAAATCAAAAATTGAAAATTGACCGTCAATTTTCAATTTTCGTTTTTTGTTTTTGTGTTCTCAAAATCAAAAATTGAAATTTGACCGTCAATTTTCAATTTTCGTTTTTTGTTTTTGGTTTCTCAAAATCAAAAATTGAAAATTGACCGTCAATTTTCAATTTTCGTTTTTTGTTTTTGTGTTCTGAAAATCAAAAATTGAAATTTGACCGTCAATTTTCAATTTTTGATTCTGGGATTACAAAAACAAAAAACGAAAATTGATATTTGACAGTCAATTTTCAATTTTCGTTTTTCGTTTTGCTTCACGCAAAAATGAAAATCAAATATTGAAAATTGCCTCGACTTGTCCGTTTTTCGTTTTTTGATTTTAACTTTGACGTATCTATGTTAAGTTCTCATGTGGACGGGTTATCATGTCACTTCCGGTACGACGAGTAGAATAGAAAACGCAAATCGTGTCGTATGAGAGGTGTGGAGCGTGAGAGGCATGTGGCCCACCAGGCCATCCTCGGGAGCCAGTGTATTGATCGATTTGTTAGGGTATCTATACATTGCCTTGGTTGCATGGTTGCACACGATAGTTCTGGATAAAAAAAGATCAAGGGGTATCCTCTAAATCAAACCAATTATTCAACAGGTTCAGCTAGCTCATTACTCCAATCCACTAGCTGGACGGTTTGAGATGTGACATCGCTGGCATAACTTTGATGTCAGGCTGAAATCGACATCGAGAGTCAAGGCAAAAACCGCCGGCTTGGGATACCGACATGCTAATTCAAAATAACCTCGGGGATGAAATGTTCGAGATTGAGGCAACGACTCAAGAACTCACTCGAATCACCAAAAATGTCCAAGTAAACCCTGTGCGGGGATAGCCTATAGTATTGGACCCTTCTACGGAGGGCCAATGATAGGCTGATGTAGCAACAACAACATTTTCCCAGTTATACGCCAGATTTTGAAATCGAAAACGATGCCGCGCTATGTCATCGGTCAACTGAGACAGTCACGTGGTTGTGTATGAAGATTGGGGTGGCTCCTATAAATAGTGATCCAATGAAAATGCTCGTCTTAGTTTGAAATGGCGGAGTCGAATGACCAATCTCTGAAGGGGAGACAGCTGGAACAGTACACTATCACTGTCTGTTAATATCTTGAATTAACAGAGAGTACTGCAGTCTATGTGCGGGGATTCACGATTTACCTGGACTTGTGAAGATGCACCAGACAGGTCTGGATATGTGGCATCCCGCTGTTCTCAATGGTTATTGGCCTTGAGGCCTGAGCCAATCAGAACGCAGTCTTAGATTTTCTCATTTCTAAAAATAGATGTTTAGAGCGCTACAAAAGCGAACAGCATTCATGCAGACAACCGCTATTTGCTATTGATTTGAAATATAGTATTTATAAAGATACCAACAAAGATTTAATACCAATAAGAGTAAGTATGCGGCCCGTAAACCACCATTTCAAACAAGCACACAATCGCCACGTTTGATGTCAGACGTCTGAATGCTTCAACGCTTCAGGTCCAATCTTCATTCTCTATTTTTGGGACCTGGATCGTTGGAGCGTTCAGATGCTCGTCAACGTTCAGCGTCAAAAACGCTTCAACGCAAGTGTGGGTGTCAAACGCTTCAACGCATCGACGTGGGAAGTTTCCTTGGGGGTTATGATTAGGCATCTTCATTTTATCGAGCCAATTTCTACGTTCCCACTTCGAACCTGCCTTGATTCATCTGACCCCTTCAGTGTTCAAAATCCGAGGTGTAAATTTCACCTACTAACGACAGAAGAACCAATCAGAGCGTACATCGATTGCGAATGAAGTCACGTTGAGTGACATCATCCTCTATTAGCGGCGTCTTTCCTCCTAATAAGGTGCCCACTAATTAGGTCAGCCAATCAATAACGCTCTTGTGCGACCCATTTCGAATTTCAAATGTTTTCGAGGTCAGTGACGTCTCGTGTCTATTTATAAGTTATTTGAACATTGAAGGGGTCCAGATATATCAAGGGAAGTTCGAAGTGGGAACGTAGAAATTGGCTAGATAAAATGAAGATGTGATTAGGGTACCCACGTATTTATTATACTACCCTACTTTAATGAAACTCCCATGTGTATCAACCCCGTTGTTCTCCATATAATGCTTCACACCTGCTGCACGATTGCCTACTCGCTTATGCGCAGTTGGCCCATTATATTCTAGCTCGAATGCCTGGCTCCAGGGATCTATAGTGTAGTGAAACTTCCACATCTTGCCCCCTACTGTTTTTCCATATTATGCTCCACACCTGCCTAACCAATCCGATTTGCGCTTTCCATACTACTCCGCGAACCGAAAGTGACATCATAAGTCTTGCGCGTGCGCAGTTAACATTGACGAGTCAAAGTTAAAATCAAAAAACGAAAAACGGACAAGTCGAGGCAATTTTCATTATTTGATTTTCATTTTTGGGACAAGTGAAACGAAAAACGAAAATTGAAAATTGACGGTCAATTTTCAATTTTTGATTTTGAGAAACCAAAAACAAAAAACGAAAATTGAAAATTGACGGTCAAATTTCAATTTTTGATTTTGAGAACACAAAAACAAAAAACGAAAATTGAAAATTGACGGTCAATTTTCAATTTTTGATTTTGAGAACACAAAAACAAAAAACGAAAATTGAATTGTGCAAGGTTACACGGACCAAAACACCACTTCATTTTTTTTAAAATTTGTGTTTACTTCTAAATATATTTTTAATTCTGAGAGGATTAGCGGACGGCTCTATCTTTGATGACTAATTAAACTAGTTTGTACATAAGGAAGGATGCCTGCATCGCTTCTACACATTTGGCAAATGATGCGGTTGGACAGAGGTTGAAGAAGCGAGTGCAACGAGCTACAAAAGACCTACAGGAAAGACTACCGATACGCAATCTGTGCGTTGACTTGGACAGCGGTCGGAAGACATTGGAAGAAACCATGAGAGGCCTTGACATAATATCAGACTATATTAGATAGACTTACTAGATTTAGATAGATTACTAGGCAGAAAAAACTAAATGTGAAATGTCACATTTTTGTGTGTAAATATTGACCATAACATGTAAATATTGACCTTAATTTAATAAGAAAGCATATATAGATAAAATCTGTTAATGTTGTTGTATGGCTAATATAATTTTTTCATACAAAAGTTAAAATTGGGGGTTTTGTCCGATTGGGGTTTTGTCCGCTGGGGTTTTGTCCACTGGGGTTTTGTCCGCTGGGGTTTTGTCCTACACCCTGGCAAAATAGAGGACAGATTGATCTGCCTGACTGGGCATGTTAAGAAAATATTATCTCTCTTACCTTTAGAGGAGTTCTGGATTGATAGTTGTCACCGCAATAGCTGGAACTGGAAGTTATAGTTTATATTTGTTATATGTTATCTGTGAAATCCTACACTTTCGACATTTCCACACCTTAATGTAGGTCTGTATTGTCCGGATTTGTCAGCCGAACAATGGCTAGAGATGATGCACTAATTGTTGGTGGGCGACTCATTTACAATTTGAAATACGCAGTAGCCTAACCACTATACTCGAGTTTCAACCAATTCCCATCACACGTCTAATGGTTAGTTTTAATGTCATTTCTGAAAGGTTTTTGATCCACTCGAGTTTTTTCAATCCCATATCTAAATATCAAATTTTGTACATCGAGTATCAAGTCCTGGGACAGAATATCTGAAAGATACCGTCTTCATATTCCTTCCTATAGGATTTGATCCTCAGAGTAAAAATGCTGCCGAACATTTCTTGGAAAATACATGCAGTAAATGCTCGAAATTCGGATTCGAATACTGTGAACACAGGATACAACATAATACTTTAATGCTTTTGTTCTGCCCCAATCTCAGTAAACTCGGATATAATATCACAGAATATTATATCTGAATTCAACCCTATATAAATCCCATGCGAATTTGAAACTACTATTGTTAGCCAATCAGGTGGCTAGCTTGTTGAAATTCATCCTCGCGAGCCAGTGTATCTTTACTTTACTTTATTTCCATACATGAATACATATAGAAACATAAAAATATATACATATATCAATGATTGTTAAAAAACAATGCCATGTAAAAACAAGACTATCACAATTCCCAGGCAAACATGCACATACGTACTGCATACAGCTCTAACAATACAGAATAGTTAGTTGGGATAGGCTTAGCATGTATCCAAGCTATGGGGTCGGCTAAAGTGACAAACAAAAGAATGCTGCCCTAAAGCCCACTGTATTGGGCCACCACTACCTCGAACATAAATTCGGGTCCAACCCCACACATCCATCTTCATTTTATCCAGCCAATTTCTACGTTTCCACTTCGAACCTGCCTTGATTTATCAGACCCCTTCAGCGTTCAAAATCCGAGATGTAAATTTCACCAGCTGACGACAGAAGAACCAATCAGAACATACACATCGATTTCGAGTGAAGTCACATAGGGTGACATCATCCTCTATTAGCGGCGTCCTTCCTCCTAATATGGTGCCCACTAATTAGGTCAGCCAATCAATATCGCTCTTGTGTGACCCATTTCGAATTTCAAATGTTTTCGAGGTCAGTGACGTCTCGTGTCTATTTATAAGTTATTTGAACATTGAAGGGGTCCAGATATATCAAGGGAAGTTCGAAGTGGGAACGTAGAAATTGGCTGGATAAAATGAAAATGCACACATCCCTCTGGTCACAGATTGCCAAGAAGAGTGATGTGTGGAGTCGCACCCCAATCGACGAGAGTGCAATAGTTAATATTCATACTCAAGCCTGTGCGGCAGGGGTGCCGGCTAGCTGCGATGTTCTCTGTTGCAACATTTCGTAAATAAACTGTCCAATTTTGGGGGACAGATGGTTAGGTGGATTGATAAAAAAATCAAAAAAATCTTGATCTGTTAAATGTCTGAAGAAATGACAAGTGTTGTCGATTAACTTGTATAATATATTCATAATATAAATCGATAGGTTACGATCGATACACTGGCTTGGTTAGTTACCGATAGCAGTTCTGAGCTCGAGGGGTTCACACTAAACCGAACCAATTAGTAAGCGCGCTGAAGCAGCTCATCAGGGATCCGCAGAGAGGTTTGAGTCTTGACTGGTTTGAAGTTAGGTTGAAATCGGCATCGGGTGTCAAAGCGAAAACCGCAGGCTTCAGATACCGACGCGCTAATTCAAAACAACCGCTGGGGATGAAATGTACGAGGTTGTGTAATAGACGCAACGACTCCAGAACTCACCCGAATCAACAAAAAGGTCCAGGTAAACCCCCTGCGAGGATTTAGGGATTAACTGGACTTGTGCAGATGGTTGAAATCACGCCCACGGTAATTACACACCGTAGCACGTGGACGAATATATAAACATTATCGGGAAACAGTATCCAAATATGGCATCATTTATAGACAGTATGATTTGCAAACCGTGAAGATCAAAGAGTTTACTCCCGCCGAAAAGTCTGGCTATGTTAGGGGGTAAAAAATATCAGAAGATTATGCCTCGCGAAGATTTTAATCTCCGTGAAGTAAACGTCAATCATTGTCAGCGACAAAAGTAAGAATTGTCGTGATTGGCTTATTATGGGATCTCGCAGAATATCGGCGAACATTTCGCATGAAGTTTTCATAGCCTTACGTCTAGATGATACTCCCCTGATTTACCATCTTGGTTTACCTAGATTGCTGTGATACCAAATAGGCCAGCACTCCTATATTTTCTGGGATCTGAATGAGGGTCTCGGACCCTTATATATATTCGACCACCCACTTCGGTTTACGCGTATCTGAATTCATCCAGTTAGAAATAATGAAGTCTATCATGTATAATCTATTACACTGTAAAATGTTGTATAATTCTTCACATGACGGGCATCTCTTCAGGTTTAATAATAACTAAACAGAATGCAAATCGGATAGATTTTGGCAGTTTTTGCTCGATTATATTATGATATGTGTGCAGTTTGCATCGAGTTAAGATATGCCAGTGGCTGGAGACGACTTCACTTGACGTCACTAGCCAGTTCCCACTCAACAGCTCAAAACAGCATGGGTTATGAAAAAGGTCTATAGGAATAGAATAGAATAGTTTATATGCGTAAAAGTTGAGTCCAGCAGGACTAAAACGCAATCATGCATACATATAAAACATACACAACTACAAACATCAGACAACAGGTAAAACATGCAAATATATAAAAGGGTTTCCATTTGCCCAACATTAAAATAGGTGACCCATCCTTGGTCCAAATGGGCCGTGCGGTTATCATTTTGAAGCGCCCGTGTGGTAGAGTATTGAAAGTCATGGTATTTTGGGGGCATGGGCATGTTTGGCCTATTTAGGGGTCCAAATATTGCGTTTAGGGTGTCGTGTTGAAGTGCTCGTGGTGTAAACTACGACTGGGCTGTTTTTTACTGGAAGTGACGTCATCACAAAGAAAGGACATTTACGGATGCACATAGCGTGTTTGGGCGATGTATACATGGGTGTAAATATTGCGTGCAGCTTGGGGAGCTTTCATGACGCAGACTACGACACGCATTTTGACCAAGGTGTGACATCGTGATGCACATGCGCAGTTGAGGAGTAGTACAGAAAACCGCATTCACGGATGCGCACTGGGGATATGCCTACGTATACACCTCTATACAATAACGGGCGGGCATGTGGACCTGTGTTGTGATACATGACTTTCGGAATGTACCCAGAGACTGGGAAACGTCCTCAGCAACGCCAGGGGTATTAGGAAAAGTGCTCGGATGGGTGAAAAGCACACCACTGTAGCCCATATGAGTGAGCAGATGGACCTTGAGAGTACATGTGGACCATGAAGTGTACACAGAGAAGACGAGGTGATGAGTAGTAGAGAACGCGCGCGCAGAGTCGCTCGTACACGCCAGAGGAGAGGTGAAAAATACACCCCTATGGTGTGAACATGTGGGGGCGACGGAACTCTGGTTGTACCGTGTTCTCAACTGCCCAGTGTACGTCCAGGGTTACAGGCATGCGCACTGGGGAAGTAGTAGAGCAAAGACAGTTTTGCATGTGCGCAGGGGTAAGTTAGATATGGGCCATGTTGGGTTCAAATGTGTCGTGCTTGGTATCCTATTGAAGCTCTTATCGAGTAGAGTAGTTAGACTTGTGGTGATATGCGCATGCGCACTCGAGGAGTAGTAGAGAAAGCACAGAATCGTTCGGATTCGCACTCGAGTGAGTGAAAAGTACATCGATATACACTAACCCTTAGGTGTGGACATGTGGGGGTGACCGAGCTCTGGCTGTACCGGCTACTGACCAGTGTAGGTCCAGGAATACACGAGCGCTCGGATACGCCCCGAGATATGTCTACCGTATGGTCTAGTCTCTTCCCCTCAGTCCAGGTAGACGATGCTCATTTATTCGGGGTTACTCACTCCCATCACCCGTGTTATACTACCTTGGCTCCCTATCAACATCACTTCTGAGTGGTGCAAGCGAGAAAAAAAATGATCCTACAGTACTCGCTGAATGGCTGAACCTCGTCAAGAGCAAGGTCGTTTAAACAGTCCGCCATATTGACAGAATTACCCTTCCCCATGCAGAACAAGCACTGAGAAACCTCAAATAGGAAGGTTCTAGCAAATTTCCAGAATGAATTCCAACAGAGAAAGCTCAAATGCTGATTAAGGAATTGTGTATAAGCGAACCATCATCGAATATGTCTACTTACTCCCAAACTGGATTTACTCTGGAAAGTTTATTTAACATACACGAAACAGTTCTCGAGGAAAAAGATATTTGTCTTCCGATCACTCATAACGATACACCAACAGTTTATGTGATACTTACTTACTTGATACTTGATAATGAATACGCCTTTATCCGTAGTCGCGGCTCTCATCTTCTTTTTAATTACAACACATATAAGGGAAGTGGGAAGAGGTGCGGACATACTGACAGAGCCACATGACTTCACAGTATAGTCTTCCGAGTAAAAGCTCTGCGGGCTTGGGGATGAGAAGCCCTGTTCAGAGAGCGAGTTCCAGTCATTTAAATTCCTGTGGGCAAAGAACTCGTGCTGTATCCCTGTTCTGCCAAAAGGCTTGTATAAAGTCTCGGTATGATTGAATAAGTCCCGTATTCTAGAACCGGGCGTACCGTTTACTTGTAGAGGATTGCTATCTTCTGTTTGGTGAAGTTACAAACGCACATATTGATGATCCCTATACGTTGGTTTGCCTTACCATGCTGTTTTGTTTTACAGGCTTTAGATCTGCAGAGATAATGAGACCAATGTCGTTGGGTTCAGTGATCTCATTCAGAATTTCCCCGTTGAGAGTACAAACATATGCGCAGTACTACGCATTAATGGCATTGAAGAAAGTAAACACTGGGCAGTCCAGGCTTGAGCTTGTCTAAGTCCCCCTTTAGGAGGCGGCAGTCCTCAGCACTCAGAATTTGAATATAAAGCTTGGTGTCTCCGGTAAACAATTTGGTTATAGCTGGGACGGAGGTGTGAATATCATTCACGCAAAGAACAAACAGAATAGACCCCAGGATGGACACCTGAGGGACTCCAATAACCACGTCTCTCTATGAAGAGAAACCGTTGCGTAATATTACCTGTTGTCTCCAGTTGATGAATAATGCCTCGATCCACGATAAAATAACATCCCTTGATATCGCATTGCCTGGATTTATAAAACAACCTTTGTGGGGCAACGAAGCGAAGGCCTTGGAGAAATCCAGATAAATAATGTCTCTTCCGTGCCCCAAATCTTATGATTTCGTCCAGTCATTCAGACACTCCAGGAGTTGGCTAGTGCATGAGCATTTTTGTTGGGGCCCATGTTAGTGGCATGAAATAAATGTTATTTTTCTGCAGGAAACTGTTCAGCTGGTCCCATAATATTCTTTCGAGAAGGATGACAACTTGGCTTGTGCAAGTTACTGGACGATAATTATTCGGATCGGAGGCCGAACCTCAGAGGGATGATGTTTCCATCTCTGCAGTCCTGAGGAAAAGCAGATGTTAACAAGGATGAGTAGAAGATTTGGTAAAACGAAACACCTGCAACAGGTAAGATTCTAAGAGCGTTCGAATGGATGTTGTCTGGTCCACAAGCTTTATTCTATTCGAGTTTGGACATTTCGCAAGCTACATCAGCAGCAATGATTGTGTTCAAGCTCGGGGCATTGAAGCCCACTACTCGAAACCTATTTTAGAGAAAACACAAGGTGTTGGTGGAGAACTCGTTGCCGCATAGAGGTTTTGGTAACTCCGGGTGTAATTGCACCGACTAAAAATGCTTGAAGTAGAAGGGTTGTCCGCATACGCCCCGTTGCAACTGCTGTTCCCCACGTAGGCTATAATCAACCGCTTGGGCATATCCCCCCGAAATACATTTTCTTGGTGGCTGATTGGATTCTGAGCCGGCAAAGAAAACACTTTGGCTTGCACATGTGGCTGGGATATTAAGGGTTTTTTTCTCCAAGGCCGTGATGTGACCTAGCTGCATGGCTAGATTCGGTTTTACTTTGCGGACGTACAGGGCTCCCTCTTGGATGATCTTATAGTCAGGCGTCGCGCCGGTAGCCAGTAAGGACCGGTAATGCCAGCGTCTGTGGGAGTTTGATGGGCACTTCGCTCGAAAGGTAGTGATCTTGCGTGAACAGATTCGTATGTAGACGTCCCATGAGATCCACCAACTGTCCGCTGTGAAACCCCGGTATCCGACATTGCCGTTCATCTCCGTGTGTCCTGGGGTGTCCTAATAGTTCAAGGGTGCCGTCATGTGAGAGTCTTTGACTTCTCGACCGTATGACATCAACGTTTCGGTGAAAGCACTATAGGTGTGCATGTTGGTTGAGGCATTCAAGAGCAGCCAGGGGCATCTTTCTCGAGATTGGTGCCATCGCCATCGAAGACCTTGACTTTCACGTACAAGTAGGTGTGGACTAAATCCAAGTATGCTGTATCAGAGTTGAGGATAACGAATCCGCAATTTTCCACATTAACCTCTAGACAATGCTATCTTGCCCCGATGACGACAACGGGTGCTCTGGCACATGGTCACCGTGTGCGCCCAGGCCTGTTAGCATGATCTCTCTGAACCGGGGGCGGTTTTTTAACTATTAATAACTGATGTAAATATGATAATACGGATCAAATAGTCCTACTATTCAACGAACGACCAATAAGCTTACATTTTTGATAATTTTGGCAACATTAGGTCGAAAATAGTCCATCGATCATAAATATTTTTGAAGTTACGGAGATAGAAAAGTGCCTCAGTTAACAGACCGAAGCTCATGCGGCCAGCCACGTCTTGGTACACCGATCGAGACAAGACGGCCTTGACAAGGGATTAACGTAAATTATAGTGGAGATTTCCCATTCCATAGGGCTCGAATCTGTGATACTGGAGAAAGGAAGATGTTTCACTGATTACCTCTATTACCGTTCACAAATCAGATTCGACTCTGGATGAAGGCCATTTTTACGCAAATTTATCCGGGGTCTTCGAAGTGCGTCGTCGCTGGGTCGGCCGTCGACTGGTGCGAGCTCTTGATGGTGCAGGTCTTTTACTCATTGCGACTCGTTGTGCTTTGGCGATCAAGAACCCTCTAGCTTTTTGGTTCGGCGTTTTACTGCTTCTCGGAAGGGGACACCGCGATTAAAGCTTTGTGTGACTCGACCTCCGAATTTTCCTCTCGCCGGGGAGACGCGTAGTAGGGAGAAATTGCTATCCCCAACGATGTGTGTACGGATCACATCTGAATAGATGTGAGGTCCGTATAACCCAGCTTTCAGGTCCATCGTGGTCTTGAACCACTCGAAGAAAAGTCAGATATACGTCTGGAATTATAATTGCAACAGCTGCTGCAACGTCGGGCTAACACTAAAGCTCACACTCGTCCCCAGGATCAACTTTTGGTTGGCCGGTCGTCGACTGGTGCAGGGTGTCGGCAGTGCAGGTCTGTTATTCCCTGAAGCTGTGCTTTCGCGACCAAGACGCCAATAATCGAAATACGTACTTCGTACAACAGCACCAATTCCGATTGTGTACGAGATATAAATGATTAAAGACAAGATCGATTCCTGCCACAGAGAAGCGGTCAACAGTTTTCAATGATGTCAGCAAGATATGATGATGTTCTATACATAAAATTCTAATCATTGACCATTATTCTTTACCCGTCTGAAATCAGAGTCGTTTCCAGAGTATCACGCTTCCAGTGTGACTGTTCATTCGAACACCATGGGCATGTAAAACACATGATATTCAAATGGCCCCTAGCCCCTGGTTAAGCGGAATTAGAAACAGATTACGAAACTATCTTTATGGAAAATATATAGTTATTAAAATGAAAGTTGTTTATTCTTCAGCTATGAATATTTAACAAATAGCTCGACGGAGAACAAAAAGTCGATAAATTCATATGTAATCTCTATACTTCATGTAAATAAGTAGCGAATAATCCTCAGAAATTTATAAAAGTATTATTACATATATCTAATTCTTGAC
This sequence comes from Hanleya hanleyi, assembly GCA_036873755.1. Classification (NCBI taxonomy): domain Eukaryota; kingdom Metazoa; phylum Mollusca; class Polyplacophora; order Lepidopleurida; family Hanleyidae; genus Hanleya; species Hanleya hanleyi. The sequence goes on from JAVTVY010045590.1 coordinate 155,379, forward strand.
AAAAACTGCCAAATGCATATTCTATCACAGCCAAGTTTACATAAATAAGAAAATCTTTGAAGAAAATTGAAGAGAATATGTAAAACATAATCCAGAATTCATGTATGGATAAAAACGTGTAAAATAAATTCAACGTGTTGTTAAAGTGATAATAGTAAATGTATGACATTAAGAATCTCTACAATAGAGAAACGACAAACAAAGAGTATAGTTTTTCATTGTCATCTATGAAGTGCTTTTCATTATATGGTGACATTACATAAATACAAAAACAAAGAAGTCAGTATGAAAATAGCTCGATTTTTGTGTCTCAAGAGTTAAATTTAACGTCACATTCAGGAGGTTTTAATATAGGAGCAAATCGCCAATCGATATGTTGGTCTAAAGAGCTGAATACAGACTGCATTAAATAACGCCATTAAAACTTAAAGTTCAGAGACAAAGATTACAAAAGACCAGATATGTGAAACACGGAAGTGAAAGTTCAGTCTCTGCGCACTAGTTCCTGCAGGATCTTTTTGAAGTCTCCGCTACAATCTTGTTTGATCCAGTTCCACAAGGTTTGTTTCGTCAACTCCAGAAAACACTGCTTGATTTGGACCATGTCGATCTGGAAAATCAGCAATATAAAATTATATAATAGGTCAGTCAGCTTAGCTAACACATATTCTTATCCTAATCGTCAGACTGCTTTGGAGGGACAACTTTAATGGGCCGCCGCGATGCCTTGCTCAGCTGAAAAGTCCACTCTACACCCACGGAAGCATCATAGTGTATCCCCGAAGTCGCCAATTTCTGGAAAGTATGGCCAGGTCACATGGTGATGACTTCTCTCTTCCCTATAAGCACGACCTGTCATATCTTACGAGCCTTTGACTAGCAGATCGCAAGACAAATCGCATTTAGTGAGTATGATTTAAAATCGCCTTCAACAATCCCTCTGTCAAACCACGACGTTCGGGTCCTATTACTTTTCACGCGTGATCCGCTTTTGTGCGCATGTCTTGACATCTATCTGATTTTTTAAATGTTGTGTTTAATTCACAGTCAGATGTATTAATGCAGAGTAAGTAGACACTACCAATGTCCACACTCCAGCTGATGTCCAATTCGGACATTACCACATACCAAATGGGTGGTTTTGTTTTAAGGTAGAACATTAAGAGAGTGCTATTGTCCAGTGTCAAATTTGAACATTAAGGGTCATCTCACTTTTTTCGAAATTTGGTGTGGTGCTTGTTAATTGTCCTGAAAGTATAGGCGTTCATTCACCTTTGAAATGTATCAGGGGCATTCTGCATCCCAAAGGGCATTATCTTGAGCAATGTAAATCTGTTTCATTTTACGTCAGCGTAATAAAGTACGAAAAAATCTTAGAAACTCCCTCGATTCCAATCTTGCATGTGGTTTACAACTGAGAGGTTACTTCCGCTTGGAGATAGCACCTGTGGTTTACCCGTATCAGTGGTAATATATCGACTTACTCGCAGGCTTCCTCCCCTGGCCAATTGGTACAGCCACGCCTTTATCCAGAAATGCCTTACCAATAGGAAATCAAGGACAGTAACGCTTACTTTGGACAGTAACAGTCGATGAGATAGATATCAACTGATAATGTCCAAAAGTACGACAATAGCACCCATTCTGTAAATCGTTTGCTTGTTATTGTCCTACCAAGGACAATAACAAGCACCAACTGTATGTGTAGTGCTGTCTAAATTTGGCATTAGCGGGCGTTTGGTGTCTAGTGTCTACAAGAGCATACTATGGGGTGTAAAAGTATGGAATATAAACAAGGTATAAAATAGTAAACTCCATCAGCAGAGCAGTTTTACCTCTGAACGACTGACGATGATCCGAATCAAGTCAGACTCATTCGTTCCCAGTCCCTTCATCGCCTGTACCAGCCTCTCAGCGAAATACATCGGGCGACATTTGATGTTCATAACTGTAACAGAAAATAGCACAATCAGCTTATTATTAACATCGGCATATCTGTAAAAAATATATTAGTTTATCTTTATTATTTTATCTGTGGAAATAAGTAAACTGCAAGTTATACGGTTGATTCGTCTACCACTTCAGTTGCCATATTTTACAATGCTGAGAGAACAGTTCCATGGATTAACTGTTCAGCATATCTAGGCTTTAAGTGTGGACATGCATTCGCAGCTCCTGAGTGGCGCTTGACGTCTTCTCTTTAATACAAAATAACTTAACACTCCCATTAACGAGAGCTCTCCGATGAGGTATGAATTGCGTCTGTGCGTCTATAGTACTTGACCGTGGGCGATGTACAATACATCAAAGTGGGTGAAGAAATAACTTGTCTTTCAGTAAATTGTAAATTGGCAAAAGAACACAGACAGACTGAAAATACATTGCATATTTAGATATACATTTGCGGCGCCAATGTTGGGGTGTGAGTTTTTCAAGATGCTTGATCCCCCGTTGGAGGTTGACCGCCCTTTCCGGAAGTGAAGAGAAAATATGAAAACTCCCAGACCCGGTATTGCTCGACACTGTCAAGCAGGGCTGATCAACCCGAAATTGCGAGAGGTATGCACATTCAACATCTTATTCCTCTTATTCGGGGAAACTTTTCAAACAAAGACAAATAGATATACACTTACTGCAGGCATACAGTCCTTTCTCAAAGTCACCGGAAGTTTCCCTTTTGATAGAATTCAGAATGTCCCTTTGGGTGAGCTGAAATCAAAATGTGTAATCGGTTGATATATAAAATATGATCTAGGTTTGGAAAAATTCTGAATTTAGAACATTGGTGTTACATGTACAACACTTTTGAAGATGGTAACCCTTGTCGTCGTCCTCCAATGCCTGAACCAGCTTGTAGCTAAGCCGGAAATTTTCCTTTGGCCTAATCATTAGGGCGCTGAATATATAAGCGAGGGGTTTCTAGGTAAACATTTTAAATATCTCACATTAAAGATTTTAAAAAGCCAAGGATTAGAAATTCATTTTCCCCAAATGATCCTTCAAATTTAAATTGCCTGAAAAATATTACACTCTTAAATATAATATCCATCATCATTCGGATGTAAAATATATTACAGTGATCAAAATAATCCGACCATCGTAGGGATGTAATATCATCTTAGGGATGCGATACCATCGTACGCGTAGTTGAACTAATGAATTGTGGCGGAGGATCGCCGTCTCCATTTCCCTCAAGGTTTAAAATCAAAAAGCCAGTCCCTCCTCAATCTAGAACACGTTGGTTCCGCGCAGTCTTCGTAGCGGTGATATCGATATTCAATCTAATTAAAATTAAATCCTATCTGCTCCCCCATTTGGATATGTCGCTTGTGGGATCTAACTGGCTTGCAGTAACGCGAGTGTCAACCAGTCCTGAGAACTCTTCATAGTTCTTTGAAGGGAACATAATGGTAGGTGCTTTTTGGTTGGCTCAGCCGAATTAGACGCCACGCTGGCGGGGTATCTTCTGATGTTGCCGAGCTCCCGCCATGTTGGCATCATAATGCGGGATAGAATTATGGATTGATCCTTGGCATAAACCTTGGGTTAAGCGGTGACGCTGACCCTATCCCTTTCCCCCCGACTGCAAGTAGTTAAAATGCGACCCTGATGTCACAAGACTATTAAATATTCATGGCCTGGGGCCTCAGAACACCAAAATCAATTGAAATCAGTAAGATCCCACATAGCGACATTTAAGGAGCATTGATTGGATATTAATTTATTAAGATTGATCGATATTCGACCACCGTGGTGTGCATTCGACTAAGCCAACGAAACCGCCCATGTCTTCAACGTCAACTTCAATCCAAGCGGGAGTGATATGAATGGTGGACGCCCGCAATACGATAAGATCCTATAGCGACATATACAATTGGGAATCATTGATGGGATAATCATTTGTTAAGATTGGGATACATGTTGCTGTCAGCTCAAACATCATGCGTGGGTATTTAAATTTCAAGCTTTCTAAAGTGCGCAATTTCACAGCCTGGAGACGAGTTTACCAAACGATCCAAAAATAAAGAATTGCCCTTTCGTGAATAGGTGAATAGGGATACTGACCCAGGATTTTATTTTCGGTACCAAACTTCTTACCTTGACATATTCGCTATACGTTCTTCTCATCTGATATAATTCACGGGTTGAGAAGATGCGGTTGAACTGTTCTTCGTCGGTGCCCAGGCGCCCCTCCCCTGACGATACCAGCTTAGCCGCGTCTCTTTTGGCCTTATCGATGTCGACCAGTACGTCGAAATTGATTTTGAACTGCCCAGTGGGCTTTCCGTCGTGGGTAAGAACTGGTTCAACAGAGCGTTCTAGTTGTTCTCGGTTTATCTCGTAACGGTCTCCCTACACAAAATATGATATACAAGAGAAAGTTTACACAAACTTTTCGTGAACTGTTTTTCGACTATTCGTACAATTGCACAACTTGAAATGAAGTCGGCAACAAATAAAGACGTAGAATTCTCAAAATTATCAACTGTAAATTCGCAAGACACGAAATTCGAAATGGCAACCTTTGCCCTCCCATACATTGATGAATCTTATGGCTAACAACCCAATATGCTGAGGGCTCCAAAAAGAGTTTTGTGTACACTATTTGTTATTGTACAGCAACAGTAGAGATTTCTGAGGAAGCCACGTTGAATCAGGGTGGTCGTTATAAGGTCATAGGAAAGTCTTGACTTGCCAGTAGTCAAGTTTTCATGCCTCCCTCTCTGAACGAATGCATGAACTCTTGGCTATCTTCGAAGTTTCATGCGGTTGCCGTTGAGAAATACCATTGTGAAGGATAGGCGTTGTCGACAAATATCATTGTAAAAGTGAAATCACGTCTATATCTATATTACAGTATTTGTCAAGAAATATAGTTTAATAACACATACTTTAATTTCACGATTTCTTTGCGAGATATTTACACACAAAAAAAATACACTCCGTTCCATTCACTATTTCGGATTTTCGGTACGGAACAAAATTGGATTTTCGGTAAGGAGAAAAACGGGGTTGAGTTGCTCGGTGCCAGTGCCCTCTGGAATTTTGCAAAAGGAAAACTGAAAATTGTACAAGTACAATGTAAATTTCATATTATGAAAATTTACCTCAATTCAACACTTATTGCATTGTGTTTTCACACTGAATCAGGAATGAGAAAGAAATTGAATTTTCCCCCCAGAGCTCGCCCTGCTGGTGACAGGTATGCTCAGGCCAATACCTCCTTCTCGTTCCGAGCTCCACAGTCAAGCTGTGTAAACCAGAGGGGAAGGCGGGTGAGCATCACTGAGCCAACTTTTAGCTTAACATGAAATTTACTTGTAAAATTTTCAGTTATTTGCGCTAAAAACTTAGGCTACCTCTCTTCAACATTTATTGCATGGAATGCCAACAAGGATGGTGGGTATCAACACAAAGTGAAAAGCGACAAAGTGATCAGCAGTGACTAGTCAGAATAGAAATTAAAGATCTTTTACCGCATTGAGGATCCAAGAGAGATCATACGCCAGTAGTAACATAATGATGATCTCCATATGAGCCACTGCCACCATTCTAGCTTTTGTCTTGAGTGGCATATCCCCCAGCCCCTTTTTCCAAACACTCGCCATTTAACACAGTAAAAAATTTGTCGTCCGGATTTATATCATACTGGCCCCGCATCCATGGACACATTCTGTGCCAATGGAATAGATTTCGTTACATGCCAACGTAATGTCACGGAGGTTTAAAGAGACAAGGATCGTACTGACCTCGAATACCCCACCCTCTATTAGCCACAGATTCTATTAGTCCATAGTTACTATACACAGCGAGAGCTACAATTTTGTTATATGAGGTGTAGATCAGCACGAATTTCTTCACCGTAGCCGTAGTGAACGCTAGTGTAATCTTGTTTGAGCTAACGCGAAATAGTACTTTTGCTGATTTCTCGTTGCTTTGGGATCGAAAGGGATCAACAGGTGACTCCGGCCAACCCTAAGATCCAGTACGGTTCATGTAATACGCAAGAACGAAAGAAAATCAGTTAAGGCTGGAATCTACTTTCAAGACATTGTATAGTAGATTGTTTTGGTTCTTGGTCACAAACTCTGGAACTGTTGATAACACCACAGGTACCAGTCCCTGTCTGATTATCCTACCTCGAGCGCACCGAGCTCTGACACACGAGCTGCCGAAACCAGAGCCATCAACAAAACGCAATTTGTACGACAGCAACTCGAGATCGCTTCGAAAGGTGCTTCCCTAAATCACAAAGTACATGGGTTAACTTCACTCAGTAACTTAGGAGAAACTGGCTGAATTGGTAATGATTGTCAAAATTTGAATCAGTCGAGGAGTAAATGCCAGTACCATAACATAGAAGAATAGGCTGCAAAATTCTTCTACTTTAGACGGTATCAAATCTCTATTCGTCAGAGATACAGTAATTGGAGAATAATGGCTTTAAATGAATTAATACCCCCTGAAACCACACCAAACTCAAAGACTGTCCCATTTGATTGGTAATTAGCGCGAAAAGAATGCCTGATGGACTTGTCCCATACAACGACCAGCCTCCGCTAACAATCCCACCCGAGCAAGATGTCCAAAGAACACTTGCACACGTGGTAGTGGAACAGCCCCGACGGGCGGTGGTGAATCGACAAGATCGGCTGACATAATACGTTGTGCCAAAGCGGGAAAATCTCAGGAGGATCCAGAAGGTCCGTGAATCACGGCCGTTGCTGACCCAATCTCAGTAAACTCAGATATAATATCACGGTATTCCCCTGATTTACCATCTTGGTTTACCTAGATTGTTACTGACCAAAAGATATACGACACACATAAGAGTGTGTGAGGATCTTATGGAGTACCTTCGCCAAATGGTCAGTGGTGGGAATGCATACGCAACAATAACCGGCCAATCCTGAGGTGAAGTATCCACTGCCTATGCCAAAGACCCGGGACTAATGACATGAATAGTGGAACTAGATTGTTTTTTCCGTGTGGCAAACAAATCTATGTGAGGCATCTCCCAGACTTCGGCTATTTGGTACACTATGTCTGGGTGAATGTGCCATTCCATGGGAATTATACTTGATGACGTCTAGATAACTAACTACTGATAAGATCAGATTTCCCTGGTAGTTCCTGGCCCAAAACAGACTCATAAAGATCCCCCGCTTGATGATATTGGTAACCATTATGTTGAACTGCAGTCGCGCGACTTGGTCGCGCCCTCTTGGTGTTACGTCTATACTGACGTCAAGAGACCGAATATCACAGTAAAGTGTAATTACAAGCGTCTAGTCCGTCATCCATAATTCAGTCGTCGTCCATTAGAGAATATCCGCGTCCATAATCCAAAGACCTATTCCATATTCCATATAACAGTATTAGCACCAAATTCAAAAAGAAAATCATAGTATACATAAACATAGGCTTGTTTCCTGCAAGAGAGAAGCGGTCAACAGTTTTCAATGATGCCGGCAAGACATCGTGATGTTCCAAAATATCAAATCCGTATCGATGATCAGTATTCTTAATCCATAATATTCGTTGTAAAGTCGTCATCTAAAGAATGATGAATCTCAGTCACGCTTTGATTGTGCCTGTTCATATGATTACCATGAGGATCTTAAAGTACATGGGTTCATACGGCCCCTAGCCCCGGGTTAAGCGGAATTAGACACAAGTTACGAAACGTGGCGCCATAGATCTTGTACGCTACGTTCGTATTTTGCTATCAGCATGCGATATGTATCGCCAAATTTGAGAAACTTTGAGTGGAGGCGTTTGGTGGAATAGCCCTGTTTTATAAGTTTCTGTAACAGTGTTTTGTGACGTTGATTAAAATCGTCACATTTAACACAGGATCTAGCAAATGCTGCCAAGCGAGATATGTATACGCCATATGCAGGTCCCACTGGAATATTACTGTCCAGAAAGGGATAGTTTACGATGTCGAAATTGTAATCATCTCTTTTGTCATAAAGTCGACGAGAGAGAATGCCCGCTTCATTTTTATAGATATAGAGATCTAAATAAGATGTGCCTGTAGGGCTATCTGTAGTTTCCTTCAAATCCAGTGAAGGTGGATATATATCCTTCACTGCGTCATTTATATGGCGATTATCCACAGCGAGAAGATCGTCTATATAGCGTTTGGTGAATGAGAAGGAACGGGCTTTGAATGGATCAGTTTTTGATAGCGCCTGCATATAGTCATATTCATAAGAGAACAGATACAGGTCCGCCAACAGGGGTGCACAATTAGTACCCATTGGAATACCTATATGCTGCTGATATATTGTGTTGCCAAATTTCACATAGATATTTTTAATGAGAAATTCAAGCAACTCTATAAACAAAGAAACATCCCATGAATGATATCTCTTGTATGTAGTAGAGCTAAAGAATGCTTTATGGCTTCGGACATTAATATATCTACGACCAGTTTTCTTGAACACAGATACTATTAATGAACTTAGACGGTGTACAGCCCTAGCTCGAGATAACTTGAGAAACTCAGGGATGTATTCCGTTATCTTCAGCCTAAGAAAATTCTTGGGGCTTGACGAAAGCTAAACGTATCGCAATCCACTCCCACAAATTTGCGCCTTTGCGAAAGAGAGTTCTGATTTCTCTAAGTGGGTGATAACCCGGAGTGATCAGTATCCTTTAGACAAACTGCGTGTCCCAGATCAAATGCTCCTTGCAGGCATTCCTTGGTAGTGAGTCGTCGATATAAAAGTGGTACATTTATACCTTGGTTATGCAGGCAGAGTGCCACTGGTGTAAAGGTAATTTTCCCATAGGGAAGTGGACAGATGGCCAATCATACATCTGAGTACTTCCTGTCTGCCAGATGTATCCAGATACGCAAGTGTGTCCCTCAGATCCAGAGATGTTAAGACCCACATTAACTTGTGCCAAGGATGGTAGAGCTCATCAACGAAGCTGTTACATTGTTGATTACTATTGGAAATCAGCGATGAAACAGAATCGCCACTGCTGATGATCTACTTCCTCCAGTATTGTGGTCTGTTTATTACAAAACCGAATGTCGAGGCTGGGCTCGGGGGAGGGGGGTTAGTCAGTCCCAGAAGGGCACAAAACCCGAACCCCAATTTACATCCGCTGAACTAAAGCCGAATTGACAAACATAGTACGATATACGAACGATTCATCCCTTTAGCACTGAAGGGACCCAGTGTGGAAGAAACGGTGGCCCCTCAGATGTGAGTATCCGCTTCTATGAGTTAACACAGCCAGGACGCTGACATCTGAAAAAGGTCACCTGGATATCAGAGCCCTCCCTAGGTAAAGTATTGGAGATCTGGTATCTGGGGACCAACCTTTCTTTCACACCGGTCCAGCATGTACACCACCGGTTGAGCAACGCCGTGCAAGAGAGGGTCCGTTTGCAAAACCGGATGTCTAATGACTTGGCCTAGTTGCAAAGATGCTTATCATGCGTTGCAGTGGTAGACGTAGGTCAAGACTTATAGGGACCAAAATACGTACCCGCTACCGGAAGTCGTTGTGGAACCTGTCTCTGGTGGTATAGAAGATTCGTAGTCACAGTCTCGACAGGGGAGGGACGAAGAAGACCACCAGAGAAACCGAAAGCCACGCGTAAATAGATTTAACCACGTTGTCCCTCTAACAGGGATCTTCCCGAGAAACCAAGGTTCAAGCTAAGGATGGCATACCTAAAACCTCTGATCCAAATGAAATCGGCCCTGCCGTGTTGCTCACGGTCTGACCGAACCCATAAGATACTTTCTGTTGTACAACAGGCGGTATATGGCTCACCGATACCTGTATCAGTTTCCGATTTCCCTTCTCCGTCAGGGCGTCTTGGAAATCAGAACCTCTACCTTCGTAGTCGTACCGGGCTCCACGTTTTCGATGAATCCCTGTATAGTTCCGGTCAGTTTCTCACCGGATTTACTTCTGAAAACAAAGGCATAGAAACAGGGTCGGGGTGACTATTTTTTATTGTTTTCAAATAACAAAGCTGACCCCTTCAAGATTGAAAGGCAAGCCTCATAGTCTCCAGTTGTTTTTCCATTTAGAAAAGGGAGACGGACTTCCCATACACTCGGGCCGATCGAATCGAATCCATAGCACTTGAGTTCAGATAGACTATATTTATAACAACTGTAAAGACCATTGACTGCACGCCTCAAAAGGAATATGTCGGCATGTCGAACATCTTGAATGTGGATCGTACAAAGGTTTCGATAAACCAGTGGATGTAGAACATATATGAGGCCATTACGCTTGATTGATACAATTGATATAATTCGATTTTCACAGAGCTGGGTGCAAACAACACTCGTTTCTACAGACTGAAGAAAAGAGAAGGATGTGTGACTAGCAGAGCGAGATCAGGGGGAGAATTAATTTTTTCTTCATTGGTGATTCAGTGTAAACACAGAATGCAGTAAGTGCTGAAGTGAGATAAGTTTTCAGCGCAAATAACATCCATTTTACGTCGCACATTCGTTAGAAAAAAGCAATTGCTTATAGGTAAACATTTTTCTGGACCCGACCATGGCTGGGACAACTTTAGTATTCATATCATAGACGTCGTCTATCCATCTACCAAAGATTCCCCCTTTGGATTTGAGAGAAAATCCGAGAGCGGGAACTATTCTGGATTCTAGAAGTTGGGTTAGTGTTTCAGTATGGTTTATATGATAATGTCAGTGGGGTCGGCAATGTTACAACCCGCCATTCAAATATATCCAATATTACCCAGCTATTTAAACCCCATCAACGGAGGCATCGCAGCCATGGTTGAAGAAAGCTTAATAGTGCGATGATTCACGATCATATCACTTTAAATTACTTAGTGGGTTTAACTAACACACCCAATAGTACACATATCTTACGTACAGTTCTGTATGCGTTACCTCTGAGAGCTCTAAATCATATAGCCAGAGAAATACAACAATCTACGTCCTCAGGAAATATAATACCACCAAAAATCTCCAAAGTATGTCAAGATATCGCGTATTTTCGGTTGTATCGTCCAGTGAACATAATCGAAACATCACAAGATCGGCTTTTCTTGAAACAACTACTTAGATAAAGGACTGGACATTATCTCGAATCCTGAATGATCCAGAGGTACCGCTTCTCTCTTGCAGGAAACAAGCCTATGTTTATGTATACTATGATTGTCTTTTTGAATTTGGTGCTAATACTGTTATATGGAATATGGAATAGGTCTTTGGATTATGGACGCGGATATTCTCTAATGGACGACGGCTGAATTATGAATGACGGACCAGACGCTTGTAACGCAATACTGTGCCAAACTATTTTAAGTTCACAGAACCTCCTTGCATTTCATATAAGTAAACTAAATCTATAGCCACCAAAATATTCAATTATTCTAATGTTGTCAAGGAGTTTGACTGGAACTTATACACGTCGGGGAGCTATAGTTGTGATTGTGAATCGTCGAACTTTATCTATACACCATGCAAACATGTTGTGACTGGTGACCTTGATGTGGTGAGTGATAAGGACCTAAGATTACTCCTGATGATGGGACCTAAATATAGAGAGCCGAGAAATATAAATCTGAAGGCCGACCAGAAGATAGTCCTGTCTGCTTTGGAACAGTACGTTATTGATTGGTCTAAGCGAGAACAAGCTGAGTAGCTAGCAGGTCCTCCGCCATGTAGCCTGTTTGAGAGCGTACAGCATATACGCTTCCAATATCTCCTTAAATATAACTTGGAAAGTGGATATGTGAAAAGATACGTTTATCTGAAATGGTTGAGACAATTTGAGGAGGTTTGGGAAGCAGTAATGGGTAGTGTAACACTGGAATGTAAGTCTGTAGTTGTATATGGATTTGTGGATGGTGTGAGGTTTATAAATCGATGGGTGGAATAGATCAAGATATCGTGTTCACAACACAGATGGGTACAATATGGGTGAGTGAAATCCAAGATGGTCAATGGCAGCCATCCTGGATTACATACTACCTCAATGAAAATCAATACCAATGGCCGTCTAACTGATGTGAAACACCTTCTCAAGTTTGAAGTCGATTGGTGGAATTGTTTTCGAGATATCGCGATCACAAAATGCGAGAAGAATGGAATCCAATATGGTCAATGCCAGCCATCTTGGATTATGTACCTCAGTGAAAATTAATACCAATGACCATCTAACTGATGTTAAGAACCTTCCCAAGTTTGAAGTCGATTGGTCGATTTGTTCTCGAGATATCGCGTTCACAAGATGTGAGACGGAGCGAATCCAATATGGTCCATGGCAGCCATCTTGGATTACGTACCTCAGTGAAAATCAATACCAATGGCCATCGAACTGATGCGAATCCCCATTCTCAAGTTTGAAGTCAATTGGTGGAATTGTTCTCGAGATATCGCGTTCACAAAATGTGGGACGGATAGAATCCAACATGTCAATGGCAGCCATCTTGGATTACGTACCTCAGTGAAAATCAATACCAATGGCCGTCCAACTGATGTGAAGCACCTTCTCAAGTTTGAAGTCGATTGGTTGAATTGTTCTCGAGATATCGCGTTCACAAGATGTGGGACGGATAGCATCCAACATGTCAATGGCAGCCATCTTGGATTACGTACCTCAGTGAGAATCAATACCAATGGCCGTCTAACTGATGTGAAGCACCTTCTCAAGTTTGAAGTCGACTGGTTGAATTGTTCTCGAGATATCGCGTTCACAAGATGTGGGACGGACAGAATCCAACATGTCAATGGCAGCCATCTTGGATTACGTACCTCAGTGAAAATCAATACCAATGGCCATCTGACTGATGTGAAGAACCTTCCCAAGTTTGAAGTCGATTGGTCGAATTGTTCTCGCGATATCGCGTTCACAAGATGTGGGACGGACAGAATCCAATATGATCGATGGCAGCCATCTTGGATTACGTGCCTCAGTGAAAATCTATACCAATGGCCGTCTAACTGATGTGAAGCACCTTCTCAAGTTTGAAGTCGATTGGTCGAATTGTTATCAAGATATGGCGTGCACAAGATGTGGGACGGACGGACGGACGGCTAGCATTTCCAAGTCCTCCCACCACTTCGTGGCGGAGGACAAAAAGTTGAACCCACAGTACTCGATGATTGGCTGGACCCCACCAAGAGCAAGGTCGTTGAAACAATCCGCCATATTGACAGAAGTACCCTTCCCCAAGCAAAACAAGTACTGAGAAGCCCCAATTCGCAAGAAGCTCTAGCAAATCTCCAGAGTAAATTCGTCATAGTCCCAGCAGACAAAGCTCCAAATAATATAATATTCATATGTAAATATTACTATTACTAGGTGCTGGTTGAAGAATTGAGTTTAAACATATCGTCAGCAAATAACTGCATTTACTCTGGAAGATTTATTTAACAATCACAAACATAACGATATACCAAAAGTATACTGGACTCCCAAAATGCATAAATCACCATTCAAAGCTAGATTCATAGCTGGTTCTAGAAGCTGCACCACCAAGCTTCTTTCAACCCTGTTGACGTGGGCCCTTCAGGAGGTAAAGCATTTTGGGAAAGGTATTGCGCCACTATTTCTAAAACATCTAGCGTTGAATGTATGTGGATATTGAAAAACTCAAAATGTCTTACGGAAGAACTTGATACTAGAGGTCACATACCGTATAGACATGTATCCACATGGGATTTCTCGACTCTCTATACCACAATCCCTCATCAGGACCGTATTGACCGTCCAAGTTCATTAATAGTATATGTGTTCAAGAAAACTGATCGTAGATATATTGATGTCGGAAGCCATAAAGCATTCTTTAGCTCTACTACATACAAGAGATATCATTCATGGGATGTTTCTTTGTTTATAGAGTTGCTTGAATTTCTCATTAAAAGTATCTATGTGAAATTTGGCAACACAATATATCAACAGCACATAGGTATTCCAATGGGTAGTAATTGTGCACCCCTATTGGCTGACCTATATCAGTTCTCGTATGAATATGACCATATGCAGGCGCTTTCAAAAACCGATCCATTCAAAGCCCGTTCCTTCTCATTCACCAAACGCTATATAGACGATCTTCTCACTGTGGATATTCGCTATATAAATGACGCAGTGAAGGATATATATCCACTTTCACTGGATTTGAAGGAAACTACAGATAACCCTACAGACACATCGTATTTAGACCTATATCTCTATAAAAATGAAGCGGGCACTCTCTCTCGTCGACTGTATGACAAAAGAGATGAGTACAATTTCGACATCGTAAACTATCCCTTTCTGGACAGTAATATTCCAGTGGGACCTGCATATGGCGTATACATATTACGCCTAGTAGCATTTGCAAGATCCTGTGTTAAATGTGACGATTTTAATCAACGTCACAAAACATTGTTGCAGAAACTTATAAAACAGGGCTACACCACCAAGGGCTTCCACTCAAAGTTTCTCAAATTTGGCGATACATATCGCATGCTGATAGCAAAATACGAGCGTAGCGTGCAAGATCTATGGCGTTACGTTTCGTAACTTGTGTCTAATTCCGCTTAACTCGGGGCTAGGCGCCGTATGAACCCATGTGCTTCAAGATCCTCATGGTACTCATATGAACAGTCACAATCAAAGCGTGACTGAGATACATCATTCTTTAGATGACGAGTTTACAACGAATATTATGGATTAAGAATACTGATCAGCGATACGGATTTGATATTTTTGGAACATCATGATGTCTAGCCGGCATCATTGAAAACTGTTGACGGCTTCTCTCTTGTAGGAAACAAGCCTATGTTTATGTATACTATAATTGTCTTTTTGAATTTGATGCTAATACTGTTATATGGATATGGAATAGGTCTTTGGATTATGGACGCGGATATTCTCTAATGGACGATGGCTGAATTATGAATGACGGACTATACGCTTGTAATGTGAATTGTGATGACGGTTACAAAAAAATGTTCTTCCAGAAAAGGCAGGGCAGACTCATTGTCTTGAATTGAACATAAGTCACAAGTACTGTATTCGTTGTGGCTTTGCTCGTTCAGTCTTCTACAGGTTCTTTGACTCGCTCAATCAATGGCTGCACTCAATTTATGACACCAAACCCCCTCACTTGGGTTTCTATCACCCACGCTGATGGTAGCCTGTCACATATTAGTGATATCTTACACTACAACTCTGCTATCATCTTCAACTCAAATTTACGTTCAAATTCGTGTTTGAGCAAAATGACCAAGTTCCCAGTATGCATTTTGTGTGGCCACGTCAAAGTGGATAATCGTAATTACCTGACAGGCGGACACCAGAAGTTTACGGAAATCACCGCTAGTGTCTCCTCGTATGTCATCCTCCAATTTTTCGGCGGTCTTGTCCGTGGGATAACTCACTGAAAGTTGGAGTACACCGTACTGTCATTCTACTGTCAGATATATCCTCTGATTGCATTGGAGCGAACATTGTGCGCATGGCTGAGCGATGCGGATCAAGCGGGCAAAGAATGTCACAGCTAAACACCGTGTGCTTTCGTCAAGTAGTTGAACATCTAACTTGCTTACTCTTCTATACGATATACCAGAAGTGGATGAAAACTAGTTGCATCCACTTCTGGATATACTGAAAGCATTTTTCATATTTTCCATTTTCTCTCGTATGCCGTTATGAATGCGCATGCGCCGATTTTTCATCTCGAGAGAGTCAGAGGATGTTACACCGACAGGTTACACACTCTGTAAATGGGGGAATGCATAATGTATACCAGATGTCTGCATCACTTTATAAAAGTTAACGGAATTTTCCACTCACATGACGATCAATAATAAACTTTATATTTGAGTACGATTGTTACTGTATCCAATTTAAGGTTAGACCACTACAAATTGGGATGTATAGTATTGGGAAAATAGTATTATTTCTGTTTTTCCTTGGTCTGTTTTCGAGGAAATTCAACAAAATTAATTTTCTCACCATCTCCGTAGGAATCACGGATTTCCTTGATCTGAGCGTTTGTTCTCGTCATTAGAATCTCAATCAAACTTCTTTCATCCGTACCCAGGCCCTACAAGTATAGTACAATAAAATAAAGACGAGTTTATGTCATGGGTTCCTTTTTTATCGAGTACCCGATCTACAGAAAAGTATCAAGAGCATTAGTGATCTGTCAACAAAAACGTCTTAGTTTAAATCTTCGAGTCCATTTTAATTATTCTGCAGAGCATTTGTAAAATCAATGATTGACCGCCGCATAAATTTCGATAGATTTGATATTCAGGCGCTATACCATATCGGAAGTCCCGATTGGCATTTATAGTGGCGAAATGAATCCCTCAGGCCGAAGGTGCATACTATGACCATGGTCAGTGACGTCATCATGATAGGGGGGAATGAGCAGGCTGAGGGGGGAATGAAGAAGCCGAGGGTGAAATGAAGAGGCTGAATGTGAAATGAGGAGGATGAAGGTCATTTCACCCTCAGTCGTCTCATTTCACACTTGGCCTCCTCATTTCACCCTCTTCCTCCTCATTCCACTTTTCAACCGTCTCATTTCATCCTGATCATGATGACGTCACCGATCCTGATCCTGATCATGCAACTGCTGCACGAGGAATTCATTTTCCCACTACTCTAAAGGATAAAATCAATTCGACTGGTATACCTTAACAGCGTGTTTGATGCACCAGGCATCGTAGTAAGCAGGCTTGACAAAGAGCGCCATGATACATTCCTTGAAGTCCCCACTGAGCTCACTCTTTAAGTCTTCTATAAGGTCCTGTAAACCAAACATTTCGATGTCTTTGAATTGATATTGCTATAGGTGTAACTTCGTATGTAACATAAGTCCAACTGTTCTTTTTTCCTGAACAAATTATTACGGTATTTTCAATTAGTTCACCTGTCCAGCCTTAAACTGGTGCATCTCGACCTCAAGTAACTTTTTCAAAACAGTCATCCTTAAATAGTAAATTTATCATGATGGTCATCCTTCAATAACGTTATCAAGACGGTCATCCTTCAACAACGTTATCAAAATGGTCATCCTCCAAGAACTTTATCAAGATGGTCATCCTTCAATAACTTTATCAAGATGGCCGTCCTTCAATAACTTTATCAAGATGCTCATCCTTCAATAACTATATCGAGATGGTCATCCTTCAATAACTTTATCGAGATGGTCATCCTTCAATAAGGTCGTCCTTCAATAACTTTATCAAGATGCTCATCCTTCAATAACTTTATCAACATTGTCGTCCTTCTATAACTTTATCAAGATGGCCGTCCTTCAATAACTTTCTCAAGATGGCCATCCTTCAATAAATCTATCAAGATGCCTGTCCTTCAATAACTTTATCATGGTGGTCGTCCTTCAATAACTTTATCAAGATTGTCGTCCTTCTATAACTTTATCAAGATGGCTGTCCTTCAATAACTTTATCAGATGGGCATCCTTCAATAACTTTATCAAGATGGCCGTCCTTCACTAACTTTAAATCCTTCAATAACTTTATCAAGATTGCCATCCTTCAATAACTTTATCAAGATGCTCATCCTTCAATAACTTTATCCAGATGGTCATCCTTCAATAACTTTATCAAGATGGTCATCCTTCAATAACTTTATCCAGATGGTCATCCTTCAATAACTTTATCAAGATGGTCGCCCTTCAATAACTTTATCATGATGGTCGTCCTTCAATAACTTTATGAAGATGGTCATCCTTCAATAACTTTTTCGTGATGGTCATCCTTTAATAACGTTATCAAGATTGTCATCCTTCAATAACTTTATCAAGATGGCCATCCTTCAATAACTTTAGCAAGATGATCATCCTTCAATAACTTTATCATGATGGTCGTCCTTCAATAACTTTATCAAGCTGCTCATCCTTCAATAACTTTATCAAGATGCCTGTCCTTCAATAACTTTATGAAGATGGTCATCCTTCAATAACTTTATGAAGATGGTCGTCCTTCAATAACTTAATCAAGATGGTCATCCTTCAATAACTTTATCAAGATGGTCATCCTTCAATAACTTTATCAAGATGGTCATCCTTCAATAACTTGTTCAAGGGGACCATCCTTCAATAACTTTATCAAGATGGTTGTCCTTCAATAGCTTTATCAAGATGATCATCCTTCAATAACTTTTTCAAGGGGATCATCCTTCAATAACTTTATCAAGGTGGTCGTCCTTCAATAACTTTATCAAGATGGTCATCCTTCAATCACTTTATCAAGATGGTCATCCTTCAAAAACTTTATCAAGATGGTCATCCTTCAATAACTTTATCAAGATGGTCATCCTTCAATAACTTTATCAAGATGGTCATCCTTCAATAACTTGTTCAAGGGGACCATCCTTCAATAACTTTATCAAGATGGTCATCCTTCAAAAACTTTATCAAGATGATCATCCTTCAATAACTTTATCAAGATGGTCATCCTTCAATAACTTTATCAAGATGGTCATCCTTCAATAACTTGTTCAAGGGGACCATCCTTCAATAACTTTATCAAGATGGTTGTCCTTCAATAGCTTTATCAAGATGATCATCCTTCAATAACTTTTTCAAGGGGATCATCCTTCAATAACTTTATCAAGGTGGTCGTCCTTCAATAACTTTATCAAGATGGTCATCCTTCAATAACTTTATCAAGATGGTCATCCTTCAAAAACTTTATCAAGATGGTCATCCTTCAATAACTTTATCAAGATGGTCATCCTTCAATAACTTTATCAAGATGGTCATCCTTCAATAACTTTATCAAAATGGTCATCCTTCGATAACTTTATCAAGATGAACATCCTTCAATAACTTGTTCAAGGTAGTCATCCTTCAATAATTTTATCAAGATGGTCATCCTTCAACAAGTTATAAAACCTGCCTGGCCTGGGGGGACTTCCTCCCTTTATCCAAAAATCATCCAAAAAAATGCCTTTTTATATGACGCCCCTGTGACGTCATCATGGTGATCAAATTTTTACATTTTCTAGTAGAACTTGACCCAAAGATATAGTGTGGTAAGTTAGGAATAATGAAAATATATAGGGGGGCACTTTCCGCCCCCCACCCCTCCCCCAGGTTATGGTACACCCAAAATCACCCAGGCCAGATAGGGTTAAGATGGTCTTCCTTTAATATCTTTATCAAGATGGTCATCCTTCAATAACTTCATCACGATGGTCAACCTTCAAAAACTTTATCAAGATGGTCTTCCTTCAAAAACTTTATCCAAAAGGGTCGTCCTTCAATAACTTATCAAGATGGTCGTCTGATAGCTGTATGAAAGTATTCATCCTTCAACTAAGTCCATTTAACAGGACAGATAGAAACAGAGGAATAAAAGGTTTGTTTTTGCAGATTATCAAGTTTGCCCTTAACTTTACACAGATGATCTCTGTATTTAACGTCAATTTATCCGGAAACACAATCAGGGGGAGACAACTCTAGATTATCTCCCCTTATAAGCCAGGTCAGAATTAAAGCCGAGGCTATGCCATCATGACAGTTATGCTGGCTCAAGGAGTGAAACAGCAAGCACTGCTGTATATATTTAACATGAAATAGAAGTTTGAAATCACAATTTTTCCGATATGGCTGAATAAATCCCTAATAAACCACTGAACTATTATTAGGAAGAATACCAGGTTTATGTTGCAAACTATGAAATCTGATTTCTTCAGAAAAATACATGCTTCATAGTGTAGAGAAACAGTCGATTTCACCACCTGGAGCCAGTTTAATTGTCATAGCGGTCAACCCCAACTGGAATTCCAATTTGGCTTATTGTGATGGGATTCCATACCATAATGATATCATGCATATGGGGGTAGCTAAGTAACGTAACTAAATCATTGTCTCTGCTTACTTAGTTATATGGAGGACGTAGACCTGTACATGATATTATGTTATAATATGGTGTCAGATACTGATAAAATTTATGGAATAGACTTCAGAATTACTTTCCACAGATACACAGATATCAAGCTGGAAGTACAATTTTTAAATATTCCTGAATATGATGACCATGTTATTCAACTATATGCCTAATAACATTTACATGTGAAGCAGGTAATAGTTTATTTAATTACTTTTATTGAGTTCAATTCCCTGATAATTCACAAAATGGAGACGGAAGTTGCCACTCCAAACTATTCGCTACTTTTGAATTAATCTTCACGCCAATTCTAACAAGCTGAGTAGCTAGCAGGTCCTCCGCCAAGTAGTCTGTTTGAGAGCGTACAGCATATACGCTTCCAATATCTCCTTAAATATAACTTGGAAAGTGGATGTGTGTATGTGAAAAGAGAGGTTTATCTGGAATTGTTGAGACAATTTGAGGAGGTTTGGGAAGCAGTAATGGTAGTGTAACACTGGAATGTAAGTCTGTAGTTGTATATGGATTTGTGGATGGTGAGGTTTATAAATCGATGGGTGGAATAGATCAAGATATCGCGTTCACAACGCAGATGGGTACAATCCAAGATGGTCAATGGCAGCCATCTTGGATTGCATACTACCTCAATAAAAATCAATACCAATGGCCGTCTAACTGATGTGAAGCACCTTCAAGTTTGAAGTCAATCAGACGAATTGTTCTCACGATATAGCGTTCACAAGATGCGGGACGGACGGAATCCAAGATGGTCAATGGCAGCCATCTTGGATTACGTACCTCAGTGATAATCAATATCAATGGCCATCTAACTGATGTTAAGAACCTTCCCAAGTTTGAAGTCGATTGGTTGAGTTGTTCTTAAAATATCATGTTCACAAGATGCAAGATGGACGGAATCCAAGATGGTCAATGGAAACCATCTTGAATTACATACTACCTCAATGAAAATCAATACCAATGGCCATCTAACTGATGTTGAGAACCTTCCCAGTTTGAAGTCAATTTGTTCATTTGTTCTCGAGATATCGCATTCACAAGATGTGGGACGGATGGAATCCGATATGGTCAATGGCAGCCATCTTGGATTACGTACCTCAGTGAAAATCAATACCAATGGCCATCTAACTGATGTGAAGAACCTTCTCAAGTTTGAAGTCGATTGGTCGAATTGTTCTCGAGGTATCGCTTTCACAAGATGTGAGACGGATGGAATCCATTATGGTCAATGGCAGTCATCTTGGATTACGTACCTCAGTGAAAATCAATACCAATGGCTGTCTAACTGATGTAAAACACCTTCTCAAGTTTGAAATCGATTGGTCAAACTGTTCTCGAGATATCACATTCACAAGATGTGGGACGGAGTGAATCCAATATGGTCCATGGCAGCCATCTTGGATTACGTACCTCAGTGAAAATCAATACCAATCATGGCCGTCGAACTGATGCGAAGCCCCTTTCTCAAGTTTGAAGTAAATTGGTCGAATTGTTGTTGAGATATCGCGTTCACAAAATGTGGGACGGACAGAATCCAATAGAGTCAATGGCAGCCATCTTGGATTACGTACCTCAGTGAAAATCAATACCAATGGCCATCTGACTGATGTGAAGAATCTTTCCAAGTTTTGAAGTCGATTGGTTGAATTGTTCTCAAGATATCGCGTTCACAAGATGTGGGCCTGACAGAATCCAATATGTCAATGGCAGCCATCTTGGATTACGTACCTCAGTGAAAATCAATACCAATGGCTGTCTGACTGATGTGAAGAACCTTCCCAAGTTTGAAGTTGATTGGTCAAATTATTCTCGAGATATCACGTTCACAAGATGTGGGACGGACAGAATCCAATATGGTCGATGGCAGCCATCTTGGATTACGTACCTCAGTGAAAATCAATACCAATGGCCGTCTAACTGATGTGAACACCTTCTCAAGTTTGAAGTCGATTGGTCGAATTGTTGTTGAGATATCGCGTTCACAAGATATGGGACAGACGGAAGGACGGAGGGACGGAAGGATGGATGGCTAGCATTTCCAAGTCCTCCCACCACTTCGTGGCAGAGGACAAAAAAGCAGACTTTATTTGTAGCAGCAGATTTCAGGCACGAGTCAGAATGGTGAACCACTTCTTTATCTTTGATCATATCAATTGCCTCTTGCTTTTCTCATACTTATTTTACTATTTTAATATATGTGGCATAGTTGGTTTAAAAAGTCATGTATTCTCAAATGAAAATCTTTTTGATGTATTTAATTAGATTCGAGGACAATGGCCGTAATGATCGACTGAAAATTGTTGATGATTTCATGACAAGGGCATATTCTTTCGTTCAGACAACTGTAAGTTTGATCATTGCAAATTTTCTTTTCAGGACATATGCTTGAAACCTTGCTGAAACCGCATAGAAGACAAGTATTGTACTCATAACGCTAAAATGAAACACACAAAAAAAAGAGAAAACGCAGCTTATATTTCTACTAACATCATATTATCTTCAGGTTGGTTTATTTCAAAGTCACTGCAAGCGGCTAAAAACATTCTATAACACTTGTGTCCATAATAACTTGCTACCATGCAATTATTGAGTGTTTTAGCACGGGGAGTGAATAGAATTTAATGTCGCCTTCAACAATATTTCAGCTATATCGTGACGAACCAACTAAGCACCACCCAGCCAAGTTGTCTTCCTGCTACTTCAAAGAAGAAATCTATGAAGCAGGTTGGAACCAGACACCCTCCAGCCACCATATAAAACACTGAGGACAGCACACAAGACACAGACATGGCGCAATAAAGACAAGTGATATTACAGTGCAAGACATCACATTATCAAGTTCCTGTTGCTTCTCAGCAAAATGCATTGAAGCAACAGGAACCCATACATGTGCAGGTGTTCATTGGGAGATCTATTTTACAAGGTTTATGGAGTAAAGTGGACAGCGGCGTCCCTCAGGGAAGTGTACTTGGCCCAGTTTTATTCATAGTATATGTAAATGATCTGCCAGATGTTCTCCAGTGTATCAGCAAATTTTTTGTTGACGACTGTAAAGTCTACAATGAAGTGGTATTACAATCGGATGCAAGAATTCTCCAGAATGATGTAGAAACTCTCAATGCGTGGTCTGAAAAATGGTTGCTGTTTTTCAATATCATCAAGTGTTTTATCCTTCATATCGGAAATTCTAATCCATTGATGAACTATACAATGCCCCATGAAGGAGGCCGTAAGCAGCTGGAGTCCGTAGACGAGGCTAAAGATCTGGGTGTTCTTGTTGACAAACAGTTGAAATTCAGCCCACATGTTTCCCAAGTATGCAAACAGGCAAACAGAATATTAGGTATGGTTAGGCGTTCCTTTCGATTCATTAGTCCACAGATGTTTCTCAACTTATACAAGTCACTGGTACGACCAAGGTTGGAATATGCAAACTCCACATGGGGACCTATGCTAGAAAAAGACCGGGATGACCTGGAACGTGTTCAACGCAGAGCCACCAAAATAGTGAAAGACCTGGAATCCTTTTGTTATAGCGAACGTTTGGAGTTTCTAGACCTCCCAACACTGAAACATAGGCGATCAAGAGGTGACCTAATTGAACTATTCAAAATTATTCACGGTTTCTCCATCGTGCAGTCATCCAGATTTCTCAAATTGGATACCAGTCACAGAACACGTGGCCATCAGTTCAAACTCAGTAAAACTCGCTATAAACGACAAGTTAGAGAACATTTCTTTGGAAATCGAGTAATTAACAGCTGGAACAGTTTACCAGCGAATGTAGTGACAGGTGATACTATATCGGCATTTAAGCGACGATTGGACAAACACTGGGCCCTGTCAAATGAGAATTTTTTTTACAAGTCTGGTTGGTAACAAGTCCCGCCCACGACACCGGAACACCGGGAGGAGTTACTACCAGAAGGTGAGCAGATGAGGCACAAGTTTTTTATACTTAGCCTCTATTAAACCCAAGGTATAAAGGTATAAAGGTAGGAGAGGAAGGGGTTGTCTGCTTCATACAATCAAATAAACACACAAATAAATTACAAGATGGAATTTCTTTCTCAAGTTTAACTGCTGTTAATGTGAAATTGATTAACAAAGCGACACAAATAGACCTAAATCCAAGTATTTCCACAGAGCCTGGCTTGGCTGACATAATAACTCTCCATTTGAGAGAGTCCGGTGACATAAACTCATCCACTGACATTAGCACAATGCCAACTGAGACGGGAGCATCATGCCAATATCAGTGGATGAGTTTTTTCAAGAAAGCGGAGAAGGGTTGTCAAAGTTTAAAATATGTTTTCAATCTTTCATTATAATCTTTATTGATAATCAATTTGGGTAGTGCTATAGAATAATTCATCCTTGCCCTAAAATATAAACTTTCTCACACTAACCGTGCATGAAATATCCATTGAGCATGCCTATGAAAACATTATTTCTTATTTAAAATATTGGAATTTGTTTGCCACATCTTACTTACTTTGCCAAAATTTGTCTTAAATTTTTGTTTTAGAGTCTGTCTTTGACTGTTACATCTGGAGGCAACAACATGGATAATGGCGTCTTCGTCTGTGCCTGAGAAACAGAAATACATAGATGCATCAATATTATCTCGTATATTTATATTTAGGCACCAAAAAGGTGTATATTTCACTATTATGACAAAAAATCTTATAATTTAAAGTTAATTTAACCTGTATTTGACACTTTATCAAAATAAGATCACTTTTCCCTTTTTATCTAATAACCCAATCAATGAACTTTGTCTATATCAATGCAAACAAAGAGGTCTGTTTAAGGGGATTCATACCTGCACCTTTCATAGCCTCCCTCAAGTAGCATACATCTGCCTCAGCATTCCATGATTTTCCAGCCAAATCCTCTCCATCGTACTCTTTGTAAAAGGTCACCACTGGGTCATCGTCTGGGTAAATGTCAAATGGTTTGATGGAGCCTTCTGTTGGCTCCAGGGTACCATATTTAATGAGGTGGTCTTGTAGGGTATCTATGTATCTCTGTCTCATTTCTTCAAATAGGGACTGGTCACTTTCCAGTTTCTCTGCAATCTTTGCCTCTATTTCCTGGCAAATTATTTGTTTGTTGTTGTATTTCGAAAATTAAAAAAAATGATGTATTTATTTATTCAGTATGTAATACAAAAACAGCGAGTACATGGTTCAAATAAGTTTCCAAAATTGTATATCAATCAACACAAGCTACATTATAGCAATGAGAGCATTTTATGATATTTAATAACACTTCATTATTTTGATGAATAAAAAAAATAGATATTGAAATTTTGAAATACAAAATAAATGTAAACAAAAGAGGTAAAAGAAACGTATCTGTTCATTCATACAACTGCAAACAATTCCATGAGGTGGTTACTCTAACATTATGTACTATAAAATATTGTTCAGTGAGGGAGATATCTCCCTTCATGTGACTTTGATAAGATTCTCTCCCCTGATGCAACTTTGATAAGATTATCTCCTGTGATGCAAGTTTTAATAAGATTATTGTATTTGACTGATACAATTATCTTCTCTGATCAGATTGAGATTATCTCCCCTGTGATTACCTAATTTTCATAAAATTATCTCCCCTGGTGTGACTTTGATAATTATCTCCCCTGATGTGACTTGACTTAGCTAAGATAATGTCCCCTGATGTAACTTTGATAAAGATTATCTCCCCTGATGTGATTTTGGTAAGTATAAACTGGTCACATCATATTGGGGATACGTACCTTTGCAATTTCCTCTTCTCGTTTCCTTCGATCTTCCTCTTTTTCTCCTTCATCCACCTGTGCTGGGGCAGGCATGCCTTCTAATAATCCCATCTGATTAACAATTTAATTATGATTAATAGTTGAAAATGCATAATATGTTCATAAGAGTGGTTTTACAATAAATAATTGTCAATTTTATAGTCCAAACATGTATACACAAGTAAGGGCAACAACTTGAAAAGATATGCAGCTAGTCACTGGCTCAGCTGTCCATGACGTGAGGTTGTGCATTAATTTGTGACTCCTGTTGTCAAGCTAAAATAAACCAGGTACCAGTACACGGGCATGATGGGATGCCCAATAAAGACTGATGACATGGACTGGTTGGAGGAATGTCCACATCTACCCTGATCCACTGAAGTGCATTCTCCTCCTGTCAGAGCTGAACCTCCAACTGTTGATGTAACACCCTCTGACTGAATTCCCTATTAAAACCTGGTGCACATGCACAAGTCTTTATCAATTACAATTGCTCGACACAACAAAATGTGTTTCTTTCTATATGAGAGTGACGGAACATGCATCAAATATCTGTTATACAAGGATGATCTATTACCCTGAACCTGTTCTGCTCCATTTAGTAATGAACACTGTTGATTGGCCGAGAGACATATGCATGCAAAGGCTGTTTTTAATGTTTTTAACCTCAAATCAATCACAGGGTATATCTGACACAGTAGGAGGTATACAATCTGCTACCATAAAAATGCTGCAGTATGGAGAGTAACATACCAATATGGCATATTCCAAACTGTCATGGTCAAAGTACTTGTCCATGCTCACCAGTATGCGTTTAAGTCAGGGACAAAAGACTGGTACACCAGCCATATTTCAAACATACCATGGGTCATGCACTTTGTTGATATCATGATGCTGTCTTTGTTGCACACATCTTCACATTTCAAGTTGAATACTATACTAACGTTCCATCATTTCCATTGACCTAGTGAATGAGGTGAATTCTTCAAACTTTAAATGCACATGATGTCATATAGTCAATCAAGATATGTGATCTTGCCAACACAATGCAGTGAGGATTTTCTTTGATGTCTATGTGATATTCAAATGGCAAGCAGTGGGGCTTCCAGGGATTGACCTGGGATATCGTCATGCACACTGCAGGTCAAGGTAAGAATAAGTCTCAGCTCCTCAGAGAGCTTGTCATAAGAGGCGACTGAGGCACCCGTGGGACTCCCGGGTGTGGATAGGAATAGGAACCCACCCGTGTGGTTCCCGGGTGTAAAAAGGAATAGGACCCAACTTCATGATATGACTGAAATATAGATGAAAGCAACGTTATTAAATCATATTCACTCACTCACCCAGTGATTGTATTGATTTTCAAACAAGAAATGTTCATATCCTTCAAATAGCCAATCAAATTTGAACTTTGAAGGGGTACAGCGACACTCTTCCTGATATGGAATATTTATACAGCTATGACATCACCAACCACAATATTCGGTCAAGGCAACACCTGTAGTGTTCAACATGGGTATGCGAAGATGCATTGCACAGTGTCTCAATCAAGTTGAGGCAGAAATGCATCAGAATGTATCAACATTCTCATCAAAGTGAGTGTACACAATTAACAGACCAGGGCAGATATACTCTTAATTACCATGACAGTTTGGAGACTTGCATATTAACAAGTGTTCAAGGAATCAAAGATCACAGTATTACCTGACGTGCCACATTCATGTTGAGAGCATGCATGTTAAAGGCATAATTATTTGCCATCATCTGATTGGTCATCATTGACTGGGGCATGTTCATTGGCTGGGGGCACTGGATGTATGAAAAGGAAAGGAATCACAGCAAAATATGTTTCACAGTCATTTCAAGTCTCAATTCTGTCCAATTATTAATGTTATCAAAATAGAAGAACATGCAACCCTCAGAGTATAAATGTAGCCTTTCTTAACAGAGAATTAAAAAAGAACTTAAATTATTAAATTAATGTTATCTTCATTCTTAATAAATTCTAAGTAAACAATTAAAAGCACTATTATGTGTATCTCTATTCGGTCATCCATAGAAACCATGCATGGAAACAGATGAACAATTGGACAATCTGTATATTTACTGTCATCCATATCAATTCTATGTTTGCCATAACTTCTACCCATATTGTTTTGCAATAAAAACAAATTTCTGTTCGTTATTTTGTTTTTGTGACAGAAATTTGTGAGATCCTATCCTATACATAAAGAGAGCTATTACTTTTAGAAAATCTATGCAAATTTGTCAATACAAACCCAATTAGTATTTTGGATGGTCTAAATTGAATTACTATATTATTATATTAATATGAATCAATGACTCACTGGGCCACAGTTATAGCCAAACTGCACCTGTTGTTGCATCTGATGCTGTTGTGGCTGCATTGGATATCCTGCAAAAATATTTAGCACTACCAGTGAATGAATATATAATATAATATTATGAATATATAATTAAGTGTTTAGCAATACATGTACAATAAAATTTTGGCAAAATGATGCTGCCTGGAAAATGGCCTGATTTGTATGAGTCTTTAAGAATATATCAGGTTATGGGATGGTACAATGATCAGTTTAATAGGATATCGAGAGTCCGGCCATAATAAAATGCATAACCTTTTCTAAGATGACCAAGACTACTGTACCATAATTATTGACATTGTAGGCATTGTAGCCTGGACCTGGTGGTTGTGGGTACCCCGGTTGAGGGTATGGGTACCCGCCTTGTGTCTGGTTGTTATAGTAACCACCTGCCTGAAATTAGACAAGGATTAAGTAAATACAACAGCATTTATTAATGTTATATTTCACATTTCATTTACCAAGTATTTCTGATGGATTAACTTCACATATGGCTACATGCCCCCCGATGCTTTTTAGACCAGAATCCCACACATCTACATCTATTTTTACCTTGTACAATATACATTCACCCCACACCCTGGATAAATAGCACAGGAGATAAGTATAAAACAAATGAATATTTGATGTAGGGTTCTGGTGTAATACAATCACTGTTCATTTGTAATAATTTATAATAGAATGCATGAATAGGGCATAAGGATGGTGTATGGATATAAGGATTGACTGATAGGTGTATGGATATATGGAAGGATGGATTGCCTGCTGGGTGTATGAATGGATAGATGGATTGACTAATTGGTGTATGGATAGGCAGAAGGATTGAATGATGAGTGTAGGGAAGGACAGATGACTTGACTGATAGGTGTATGGATGGGTGGATGGACTGACTTAAGGAAGGATTAACAGATGACTGTGTGAATGGATCGAAGGGTTGAATGATAGGAGTAGGGATAGATGGAAGGATTGACTGATGGGTGTATGAATGGGTGAAGGATTGCCTGATGGGTGTATGAATGGGTGAAGGATTGCCTGATGGGTGGATGAATGGGTGAAGGATTGACTGATGGGTGTATGAATGGGTGAAGGATTGCCTAATGGGTGTATGAATGGGTGAAGGATTGCCTGATGGGTGTATGAATGGATAGAAGGAATGGCTGGTGGGTGTATGCATGGTTGAAGGATTGCCTAATGGGTGTATGAATGGATAGAAGGATTGACTGATGGGTGTATGAATGGATAGAAGGATTGACTGATGAGTGTATGAATGGATAGAAGGATTGACTGATGGGTGTATGAATGGATAGGATTGACTGATGGGTGTATGAATGGATAGAATGATTGACTGATGGGTGTATGAATGGATAGAAGGATTGATTGATGGGTGTATGAATGGATAGAAGGATTGACTGATGGGTGTATGAATGGATAGAAGGATTGACTGATGGGTGTATGAATGGATAGAAGGATTGACTGATGGGTGTATGAATGGATAGAAGGATTGACTGATGGGTGTATGAATGGATAGAAGGATTGACTGATGGGTGTACAAATGGATAGAAGGATTGACTGATGGGTCTATGAATGGATAGAAGGATTGACTGATGGGTGTACGAATGGATAGAAGGATTGACTGATGGATGTATGAATGGATAGAAGGATTGACTGATGGGTGTATGAATGGATAGAAGGATTGACTGATGGGTGTATGAATGGATAGAAGGATTGACTGATGGGTGTATGAATGGATAGAAGGATTGACTGATGGGTGTATGAATGGATAGAAGGATTGACTGATGGGTGTATGAATGGATAGAAGGATTGATCTGATGACTGGATAGAAGGATTGACTGATGGGTGTATGAATGGATAGAAGGATTGACTGATGGGTGTACGAATGGATAGAAGGATTGACTGATGGATGTATGAATGGATAGAAGGATTGACTGATGGGTGTATGAATGGATAGAAGGATTGACTGATGGGTGTATGAATGGATAGAAGGATTGACTGATGGGTGTATGAATGGATAGAAGGATTGATCTGATGAGTATACGAATGGATGAAAGGATTGACTGATCGGTGTACGAATGGATAGAAGGATTGACTGATGGGTGTATGAATGGATAGAAGGATTGATCTGATGGGTGTGTGAATGGATAGAAGGATTGACTAATGGGTGTATGAATGGATAGAAGGATTGACTGATGGGTGTATGAATGGATAGAAATATTGATCTGATGGGGGTGTGAATGGATAGAAGGATTGACTGATGGGTGTATGAAAGATAGAAGGATTGATCTGATGAGTAAACGAATGGATGAAAGGATTGACTGATCGGTGTACGAATGGAAGGATTGATTCATTGGTGTATGAATGGATGGAAGGATTGACTCATTGGTGTATGAATTAAAGGAAGGATTGACTCATGGATGTATGAATGGATGGAAGGATTGGCGGATAGGTGTATGAATGGATGGAAGGATTGACTAATAGGTGTATGATGGTTGGGAGGATTGACTGATGGGTGTATGAACGGATGGAAGGATTGACTGATGGGTGTAAGGATGGAAGGATAGAGTGAATGATGGGTGTATGAATGGATTGAAAGATTGATGGTTGTATGAATGGATAGATGAACTGATTCACTGATGGGTGTAAGAATGGCTGGAAGAATTGACTGAGGGGTATATGGAAGGATGGATTGACTGATGCATGTATGAATGGATGAAAGAATTGATTGATGGGTGAATGGATGGTTTGATTGATGGGAAAATGAATAGATGGAAAAATTGATTGATCATGGATGCATGGAAGGATTGACTGATGGGTGCAATATGGACAGACTGATGGATGTATTTAACAGGACTGACTGATGGGTGTATGAATGGAAGGATTGACTGATCATGTGTGTATAGATGAATAGACTGACATGGGTGTATGAATTAATGGGCTGATGATGAATGGGTGGATGGATAAACCTGATCAACTTGCAAGGAAACATTTGATAATTTATAGTTGTTTGAATATTGTATTTTTTTAATAGGAAAGGGCATTGTAAAATTAAATCAGAAGTCGTGATGTACACCTACTGGCTCTATCATAGACCCTACAATACGAACACAGGTCGCTCCCATATTCACGCCAGCTTGTGAGTGGGACACTTCTTGCTTTGAGCCCTATTCATGCGTCGAACTGATTTATTTAGAGTACCCGATTACAGGCCCACCTGTTTCTATTATGTATTAATGGGGCAATTACTTACTTGATAAAATGCCATGGTTGATCTGTGCAATCAGCCTGAAAATAGAGACGATCAGATACTGTTGCGGCACGAGGAAGAAAACGTTAAAATATCGTCATGAGTGGTACGCCTACCGTAACAAAATAATACCAGTTTTACGGAATAAATTTGTTTATCTTATTCTGAATGTACTCTTAATGCCATTGGCTTGATATAAAGTTTAACTATTATCACAAATTGCTGATGGGAATTTGATATCCCAGTGCCAGGCTACCGTACCAAGATCAGGTGCGCGTCGTGTTGCTCTTGGTTACATACGCGCGGCTAACTGTACCCGTACAAATATGAATGTACGAGCGCGTCACATCATCTCTTTGCATAGCAACAGAGTTCAACATGATGACATTTAAATGTCTCTTTGCAATCCATATCTGTATGATTTCATCCTAAAACTAGTCGTATATACTTAAAACCCAGCCAAACCCAGTTAAAAACTTAATATAAATCGGGAAATTTGGAACAATTTGTCAAAATACATCTGTATTACAACAACAACCATAAGTGACAGTCATAACAACAACAACAGCCACAACAACACTGAACTCGGTTGTTGTTCACTGAACACTGAAGGCAGCTGAACTCAGTTCCACCTTCCCAAAGGTATGATATTGAGACGTATCTTTATATTTTTAAATTACACTCACTGTTATCAAATAATTGATGCTATCATCCACACAAACCTGAATGATTGGTAGGCCTTAAGTTATGAACAACAACTGAACAATATTCATTGATACAATTTTTGTTCATATTTACGTTCAATTTGTATGTTATTTTAGTCAATGGGACTTAACCCAGTGAAAAATAAGAACCCCAAATGCAGCGTCAAATTGATGTACACTGAAGTGTCAAACAATAGTACTGGAAAATATTAACCAAATTAAATTTTTCATTTCATATTTCTGTATTTATCAGGTGAATTTGACTTTATTTTGGGCTAATATCACTCTGGTTGTATTGTTTGACACTTGTGAATCAATTTGATACTGCATATGGCTTCTTATTTTTCTTTATTTCTTCTTTCAATATCTTCCTCATCTTCAGATTGTCAAGTACTTGGGTGAATTTTCATGGCCATGCTCTAAGCCAATTACCAAAAGACTGACAAGGGGTGGTGAAATTTGGTTGATCAGATTTTCAGGTATAAATTCCCCTTAATCTAACTTCTTTAATTTAGCATTTCAGTGAGGTCTATAACAGCTCAGAAAACAGGTGGAACCAAACATTATGTCTTACTACCAGGTATTTTATAGCAAATTTATTTACTTCTGTTGTATGTATATATTGTCAATATTACCATTTTGTTTCATTGTACCAGTTCTAGTACATTCAAATCTAGCTGTTTATGTTTCCTCTTAGTTTAGGGTTCCTGCTTATCCATTTTTCTCCCTGTCATCACTATAAGACAGTGAAATGAAAATCATTTATCTAAAAAACCCAGATATTTTGTGGACATCATCTATTTAATTCTACTAAAAATTTGGGGTGATCAAAATTGCATAGATTGAATTGAATTTGTTAAAACATGATTTGCAATCTTCATCTATGAATTTTTTTAATTTTCCACAGTCAAATTACCCTAGCTATGGAGGCGGGGGTGGAGGTTACCCCCCTCCCAGTTCAGGTCCGCCTCCACCCCCTGGAGCTGGAGGATATTATGGTGGTGGACAACAACAACAACAGTGGAGCGCTTACAATGTGAACCAGTACCCATCTTATGCAGGCTATCAGACTGGGTCAGCCCCTCCCTCAGGCTATGGTGGATATGGTGGTAAGATTTCTCATTGTATTCAGTCCTTCATCATGTTCATGTCTTTCCTGCATTATTGAAATAACAATTATGAACCACTCTAGATAAACCAAGATGGCAAATCAGGGGCATACCATCTAGACGTAACGCCATGAAAATTGCCGATATTCTATGAGATCCCATAATAAGCCAAATAAGCCACAACAACTTCTGCCTTTTCACTTTGTCAGTGTTTGACATTTAGTTCGGGGATATTAACTCCTTCGCACGTCACGATCTTTTGATATTTCCTACCGCCTAACAAAACCAGACTTTTCGGCGGGACTCAACTCTTTGATGTTCACGCACACTGTCTTCGAAATTATGCCATATTTGGATAGTTTCCCGATAATGTTTACCCTGTTGGTTCACTTGCTACCGTGTGTAATTACTGTGGGCGTGATTTTGACATTGTTTCACTAAGCTAGCCACCTGATTGGCTTACAAACATGACAAATGTAGTTGAAATTTGCACAGGATTTATGTAGCGATGAAGTCAGATATAATATTCCGTGGTATTATATCTGAGTTTACTGAGATTTGATTATGGACATGCTCATCAAAACAGCTCAGTCCAGCTACAACCTGGTTGGTGGTGACAACTAGTGTTCACTGGCATATTTAAAAAAAAGCTGCCAAAATATTCACCAAGGTTCGAGCATATTTCCTTTCTTTAAATAGCAGCATTATTTAAAGTCTATTTAACACATTTATGCCAGTTATCATTAGTTTAAATATTTCCCCATATATAAACATATGGAGAAGAAATGGGAATGAACAATTCAGAGATTGCCACCACCAACAGGGCATTGACTGCTGTTCAGTGAGATTTATCCATTGTTATCAGATTAGGCCAAATTAAAATATTGTTTGTTTGGGGCAACCCTAATTATCCATCAAAAAAGACCCTACCCAAAACTTTTTACACTGTTTTTTTTCTGTTTTTTTTTCGTTCATCTAAGAAATAAAAGGGTATTTCTGAAACTGTCTTGAAATTGTATCTGTAAACCAGGAAATAACATGTTTATGAAGCAGGATCCATACAAATAGTAATATTTTTCCTGTTTGACATATTTTTGTGACAGTGCAGCATGAAGCAATATTGTCACCAGGTATGTGATCACGGAAAAGTTCAAATGAAAAAAAATATATATATATAATAAAAAAATAATGAAAATAAAAATCTACCTATCGACCCATTTCTTGTAGCAAGTTTATGTTACCAAACTAACAACTTTTTAAATTTGGCCTTAATATGGGTTGATTCCTTAAAACACTAAACTTGTTGAGCACATGTTGCTGAGTAGTTATAATTTTCTGATAATCAGGAAGGGTATCTGAGCATTCAAATCCATTTCAACCAGGATTTGATAAAATGGTACGGTACAGAAACAGATTTTGTAAGAATATAATCGTTACAATTTCTCCCAAATTTAGGGCATTAATCACATTTATATTAGGTCAGCTAATAAAAAACTTGACCCCAGATTCAGCGACCTGAATGATCAAATTATTCAGGAATCCAACTCCTTGGAAGTGAGTAAGTTAGATCAGCTTTTGTGAACTACTTGTAAAATATTCAGTTTTGGAAAAAGTTATTCTTCATTATCTATAGGAATATGAGATATGGCAAGATGATTTGATTTCTTTCATGCAAAACTTGATAACCTTAAAACTTATTTCAAACAGGTGATTTACAGGAGTTGATTTTATCTCATTGTAAGGGAACTTCTTTACATTAGGGCATGAGTTCCTTGAAAGGAATGGCATATGCCGTTTATCCAAATGGGATAAACTATGCCCAGTGTAGCGTGGATAGAAATTCCAATTGAAATGGCATATGCCATTCCATGCCATTCCCTCTGTGCTGTTGTAATGTATGGCAAGCCATATGCCATCCTTTCTTTGGCGAGTTCGAAAATGGATGACGGGGCATTCCTAAGAGTTCCAACTCGGTGCACCATGCCATACCATTTGGAATGCCTTATGCCAGTTCCTAGTATGCCCTAATTTCAAGAAGCTCCCTAAACCCCATTTGAAGAATTATTTTCTCAAAATTGAGATTTCCTGGACTAAAAATTTACAAAGTTCAGAAATGTTTTTAAATATATTTTTATCCACATGTTCATTGTTCAGTCTAAATAACGGATGTATGAAGTTTCAGAACCATAGGATTGATTTATTTCAAGATATTGACACTTTTTAAAGGCAACTGCAAAAACAACTTGTTACTGGTCCAGTCCCATAATACAGATATTGAGCAATCTTGACTTGTATTTTATACAGGTGGTGGTTACCAGCAACAACAGCAGTCTGGGGCTGTCCCTGGCTTCACTGTGCCTGCAGTACAACAGATACAACAGCACCAGTACATAAATCATCAACAGGTATGACAGCCATGTAGATGAAGAAAATGGGTCTTCTCTGAATATATTTATAGTCTATAGTCCCACTTCAAGGTGCCTCGATATAACACTGTTTCTGGGTAATGTTGTGTACCCCAAATTAACTGCATATCATTTCAACTATTTTATAAGGCTGAAAATCTACAAGGTCGTTCAAATTTGGTCCCCCAATAACAGCATTATAGAGAGGTTACACTGTGTATGTAAAGGAGCTATCTCCCCTTGTTCCTCTTCGTTTGGTGCAGCAGACTTCCAGTCAGAGGTCGACACAGTCTAATGTGCGAAGTTAGTAATTGCCTCATATTCCATTGTAGAATAATAGGTTCTCACAGGAGTTCATTTCTAGACGATTTTTCCCACACGAGTTTGAGAAAAAGTCGTCTAGAAATGAACGAGTGTGAGAGTTTTTTCTCATATAACATATCAGAGAAGCTAAAATAAAGGCTGACGTCCCATTTTCGACCGACGATGTTGTAAGCGCAAAACCCGGTCAAGCACGCAATACTACTATTGGGCACTTTGGTCCATGAATGGACCGAATCGCACCCAGGCTACAAGCGCTGAATACAAGAGAACAAGATTTTTATAAGTAATACACTACTTTAATGACACCGAAATTGTTGAAATATTCCGCTACTGCAACTATGTGTCATTTGTAGAGTACTTAAGTTATGTATTTAGTTGGTTTTGGTGAAGACATGCGGCTTCGTAGGGTTTTGACAACAAACAATGTTGGTGAAACGAACAGTTCAGTTCAAAGTGAGACGAAGCAAAGCGGGCAGTGAGTAACGAAGCAGTAAATCGTTGTTCTACAAATTGATGTCTTGGATGACAAATTTATTACAATTTACTCACGGCAATCATTAACAACGCAACAAGTCAAATATATTTAACAAGGAACAACATGTTGTGAGAAGTACATTTTTGGCCTTTGCACTCTACGGTTTGGCCGATTTCAAAACACATGTTTACATTCAGCATATACTGTAGCGTGAAAATTCACTCAGTGCTAGTCGACTGACACTAATCAGTAACATTGTAACAAGCAGACGATGGAAATAGTGCGTGACGTAACGGCATGACGTCAGCTCATGGTAGACGATTTTTCTACAATGGCTTTCTCCCATAGAAAACGGTCATGTTATATGAGAATAAATAAAAACACATACTGATATATAGTATATACTGAAGGTATCAGTTTATATGGAAAATACAGGTATGTAAATAGATTGCCCTAGTAATACAAAATATAGTTTTACTATTTTTAGCCCACCATCATCAGATGGTGGGCTGTTCAAATCACTTTTCGTCCGTGGTCCGTCGTCCGTCCGTCCGTCGTCCGTCAGTCAGTCAGTCAGTCAGTCAGTCAGTCCGTCCGTAAACAATTCTTGTTACCGCGATTTCTCAGGAACTACTGCATGGATCTTTTTCAAATTTGGTACACAGGTTCCCCTTGGAGTCTAGTTGTGCAAAAAACCTTTTCTGGTCCGATTCGAAAATCCAATATGGCCACCAGGCAGCCATCTTGGATTTCCCCATGAAACCTTGTTACCGCGATTTCTCCGGAACTACTGCTTGGATCTTTTCCAAATTTGGCACACAGGTTCCCCTTGGGGCCTAGTTGTGCAAGAAACCTTTTCTGGTCCGATTCGAAAATCCAATATGGCCACCAGGCAGCCATCTTGGATTTCCCCATGAAACCTTGTTACCGCGATTTCTCAGGAACTACTGCATGGATCTTTTTCAAATTTGGTACACAGGTTCCCCTTGGGGTCTAGTTGTGCAAGAAACCTTTTCCGATCCGATTCGAAAATCCAATATGGCCACCAGGCAGCCATCTTGGATTTCCCCATAAAAGCTTGTTACCGCGATTTCTCAGGAACTACTGCATGGATCTTTTTCAAATTTGGTACACAGGTTCCCCTCGGGGTCTAGTTGTGCAAGAAACCTTTTCTGGTCCGATTCGAAAATCCAATATGGCCACCAGGCAGCCATCTTGGATTTCCCCATGAAACATTGTTACCGCGATTTCTCGGGAACTACTGCATGGATCTTTCTCAAATTTGGTACACAGGTGCCACATGGGGTCTAGTTGAGCAAGATACCCTTTCTCGTCTGATTCGAAAATCCAATATGGCCACCAGGCAGCCATCTTGGATTTCCACATGAAACTTAGTTATCGCCATTTCTCAGTACTGCATGGATCTTTCTCAAATTTGGGTCTAGTTTTGCAAGATAGCTTTTTCGGTCCCAATCGAAAATCCAATATGGCCACCAGGCGGCCATCTTAGATTTCCCCATGAAACTTTGTTATCATGATTTCTCAGGAAGTACTGGCTGGATCTTTCTTAAATTTGGTAGACAGGTTGCCCTTGTGCTTCAGTTGTGCAACATACCTTTCTGGTCCGATTCCTAAATCCAATATGTCCATCAGGCGGCCATCTTGGATTTCCCCATGAAACTTTGTTATTGCGATTTCTCAGGAACTACTGCATAGATCTTTATCAAATTTGGTACACAGGTTCCCCTTGTCGCCTAATTGTGCAAGATACCTTTTCTGGTCCGATTCGAAAATCCAATATGGCCACCAGGCGCCCATCTTGGATTTCCCAATGAAACTTTGTTATCGTGATTTCTCAAGAAGTACTGCATGGATCTTCCTCAAATTTGGTACACAGATTCCCCTTGTGGCCCAGTTGTGCAAGATACCTTTTTTGGTCAGATTCGAAAATCCAATATGGTTGCCAGGTGACCATCTTGAATTTCCCCTTGAAACACTGTTATCTTGAATTCTCAGAAAATAGTTCATGGATCTTTCTGAAATTTGGTACACAGGTCCCAGATGGGGCCTAGTTGTGCAAGATAGCTTTATCGGTCCGATTCGAAAATCCAATTAATACGGTATTCCCGAGTTGTGACCTTGCATCACAAGAGTCGGTGGATCAAACGGTGGGGCATATTCTATATATTGACTATAGAGAATATCCATATCTTCACCTTCCAAATCAAGGAGTTCAAATAATTCGGAATTAAAATGTATTTAGTCCATGCAGTTGCAAGTGAACTGCCCCACCCTTTCGTCTGCCGGCGGGTCAGCTACATGAGGGACGTCACTCTTGTGACACAATGTCACAACTCGACAACTGTAAACTACTGCATGTTTCGATCCATGGGAAATAATCAAGATTCAGACACTTTCAAATTCGAAGTTTCAACATTACTGCACGGACCGGATGCCTTCAGTATTAAGTATTGTACCATCTTACTATTTTCGAGCATGGTATCTTAAAAGAGATATCTCAAACTAGTCCAGTGAACAGAACAGAATTATCATTCGTTCCAAATTATAAAATCTTAAGTATGCCAAAGTGTCAAAGAGATTTTTCTTTGCTTCCAGTACCAAATGATGACACGTGCAAAAAAATAAATAAAATAAGAATACTACAAAACGAAGACGAAGGATCCTCCGTACATGTACATTCACTTTCAGGCTAACTTTGCTCATTTCTCTTGTACTATAACAACCGGCATAAGTTCAGTTTCTAGAAATCTTGAAACTTCTGAAACTTAGAAAGATTATATCTTGGTGTTTTCCAGTGTCCCTTTTTCGATGTTTTTCGCTCAGATTTGAAATTCTGTAAACAAAGTTACAACTCAATCGTCTTGGTAACAATGGACAAAAAGATCCTCTTGTCATTAGCTTACAATTATCGGACAATGGTGGGCGCCAAGATCCTTCAGGATCTCTCGTTTGTTTTACCTTGAATGTAAGCACATATACCATAATGAACTGTGAGGGTGATCAAAGCCACAACCCTGAGAGTAATTACCATCCCCCATGCAATAAAAATACAGGTGCTCTAAATCACTTGATCACCTCACTTCCTCTGACTAGTCCAGTGCTCTGACCTGCATTTACTTCTGGTAATTTTGGATGTCCAAACTTTGTGGATTGTAAGTTTGATTCACCCTCACATCCCCAGTGTCTGTGCTTTACAAAGAAAATGTTA
Source organism: Hanleya hanleyi (assembly GCA_036873755.1). NCBI lineage: Eukaryota > Metazoa > Mollusca > Polyplacophora > Lepidopleurida > Hanleyidae > Hanleya > Hanleya hanleyi. The sequence continues at coordinate 194,951 of JAVTVY010045590.1, forward strand.
TTGTCCTAAAAATATGTGGATATGAATATTTAGTTCACCTAATTCTGGAGGACATAAAATGTAACTGGATGTTTTATTTACAGCCAAGCGCTCCGATGCAGATGCCTGTGTCCATGTCACTGAATGCCTATGACCAACACCTCTATCAGTATCAGATGCACTGTCAACAACAAATGCAGCAGGTAGGGTTAAAATGTGTGCATACTATCAACAACAAATGCAGCAGGTAGGGTTAAAATGTGTGCACTGTCAACAACAAATGCAGCAGGTAGGATTAAAATGTGTGCACTGTCAATAACAAATGCAGCAAGTAGGATTAAAATGTGTACCATGTCAGCAACAAATGCAGCAGGTAGGATTAAAATGTGTGCACTGTCAGCAACAAATGCAGCAGATAGGGTTAAAATGTATGCACTTTCAACAACGAATGTAGCAGGTAAGGGTTAAATCTAGCAGGTAAGGGTTACATTTATGCACTCAGCAACAAATGGGTCATCCTTCATGTAAGGATCATAAGACAATGCATGCAATAGCTAAGTCTGGAGACAACAATGTGCCTAGACACAGAGCTGTTCAGCTGCACAAATACCTAGACAATGGATGAGTACCAATATATGCAACAGGTAGGGTTAAAATGATTTAACATTGTCAACAGCTATAGTCTACTGTAGCAAGTGAGGTTAAAATGTATACATGCTGATACAATACGAATGCAGATGGGATGGTTGAAATGAATGCACTGTCAACAATTCAGCTTGAAAGTTGAAATGTGCTAGTGTTTTCCAGAGACTTGTCTACCTGTCCTTAGGACGGTCAAATTAAAATTTGGACAGGTAACGAGACACATAGAAAAACAAGGAATCAGATTGTCCAAATCTCTCAAAATGTGTTTATTTGGACTGGTGGTTTTTATCTCCTAACTAACGTTGAATGTGTACTGTCAACAAGAAATGATACAGGTAGGGTTAAAAAATTATGCCTTGTCAACAACAAATGATACAGGTAGGGTTAGAATGTATGCATTGTGAACAATAAATGCAGCAGGTAGGGTTAAAATATATGCACGGTCATCAAAGATATGCACTGTCAGCAAATGTATGCAGTCAGCATAATGATGACTTTGTTCACTTTACATTCAACACCTGATATCATATACGAGAAGAAAATGAATCGTTGTGGTTAGTGTGAACATTGAATCTAAATTTGTTTATTGAATTCTCTGATAGAAACATCTTTATATTTGTTTATCTTTTCTGATTTCAGCAAGCCAGACAACAGCTACAGCAGGTTCAGGTGGGTGTTACAGTTAATTACATGTATCACAGTGTAAAATGTTGAAAATGAAGTGCAAAGGAATTTTGAAAAAACACATGTTAATAGTTTTAAAAAAATCAACTTTTCACATACTTAAAGTGATCGTAAACCCTCGAGTAAAGTTTCCATCAAATGAAAGACCATTGCAAACAGCGTGGGAAAATTTTTATTGTAATTTTTAACGATTTTATTACACAGAGTAAATTGCAAATACAGCATGGTATTCTATGGTGGTCTGTTGCAATCATATCTAGGTCCAGTGACGGCACACTGCCTTAATACATATATTTCAAACTGTCTATCCAATTTCCAATGCTTGATTCAAACTTAATATACTTTGAGTTTCAACACAGACTCACTGTTCCAATGTGCACGTTTCACCAAAATCAGGGAAATTAAAGTGAATATGCAAATTGACTTGACACTTATGAGTTATCATCTCCCAGGTTTTGATGAAACATGCACATTGGAACAATAAGTCTGTGTTGAAACTCAAAGTATACACACCTTAAGCTTGAATCAAGCATTGAAAAGTGCATACACAGTTTGAAATATATGTATTAAGGCAGTGTGATGTCAATGAACCTAGATATGATTGCAACAGACCACCATAGAATACCATGCTTTATTTGCAGTTTACTCTCTGTAATAAAATCGTAAAACATTACAATAAATATTTTCCGACACTGTTCGCAATGCTCTTTCATTTGACGGAAACTATACTTGAGAGTTTACGATCACTTTAAAATATGTCCCGCATTGGTCAGTTGTAAATTCATTCAAATAATATAAAAAATAAACAGCCCATCACTGGCAAGAGAACAGAGCTACATGATTTCTCCCTCTTGATTATGCAGTGATGTCATCTGGGCTCACTACATTGTTACTATTCACTTCTTACTTAATCATGCCATCTGGTGTCCAAAATGTCAGGGATGAATTTGACCCAACGACATATGCTATGTATAGCATGGCATAACATCATGAGATAATGTTACGTTCCAACAGGAACGACTTCTTTCGTTCCCTGTGTGTTTCGTGATGTCACTGACTGAGCCTAGATAACGTCATAGATTTACTGACAAGACCACCAAAATCAAGGAACTAATCGCTGCCTGTGTGTGGGATAGGCCCTCATTCATCGGTTTTCCATCTCCTCTAAATCGCATTTCACTTTTAATTATTCAGTTTGTTGCAATTCTGTAAGCATCAGTTGTTCATTATGCCCGGGAAAATCACAGCGCAGTATTGAAATTTATGGATAAATTTTTGTATTTAGTGAGAGAACAATATCATCTTGAGCAGAAATTGTATCATGACCTCTCCTCAAAATGGATATATTCAAGACCTCTCCTCAACATATTCAATGTCTAACTTTCTGTTCTTGTGAATAATGCGAGCATACTCTACTTGTCAGTTATATCGAAGATGTTAATATGAGCTGGTATTCAGGACTTGTGGCTCACGTGATACATTTTGGATGAGTTCCGGTCGGCATCATATGGGACGTAACCAGCCGGAGTTCCAATGATAGAAAAAATTACATTGATGTCAATGAGAATTTTGCAGCTTTTTGCTGCTTGATTCTGGTAAATCAAATTCAGAAGTGCGTTACCTTTCAAGTAAGACAACTTGTATAATTTTCTCTCATATGGAACAGATGCTATCAACGAAAACCTATTGTGCTCCGGGCAAATCTTATGACACCAAATGACCGGAACTCACCCAGTAGGTCACTAGTTGACACATGAGAAAGAAGTGAATATGGGAGGTGGAACGAATAAAATGGTTGGATCTCGGAAGTTACTTTCATTGAAGATTGTGCCAAAGAGTTGTTTGAATCTTGTTTTATTTGCGCGAGATAGTATTATTGAAGGCTAACATTTCAAGGAGCTCAAAGAACATTTGGTTTGTTTCATCCAAATTTTATTAGACTGTGTGCTCATCTGTTTGCCAGAAAAAGATGGTCATTGTTTTTTGTTCATAAAAGTGCCTGAAACTATGGATTCAGCCTAAATTTATGTGTAAAGAGAGTTATTTCATTTGTAGAGTGCTCCTGAGGGGAACGATTCTGAAGATGGACCATCAACTCCAGTGAGTCTGAATTAACCTTTACAGAAGCTATTTGATTGGGTTGATATTCCTACAGCTTTCATCACAAGCCAATAAAAATGTCGGATTTCTTTTTGAAAATTTAAATGGACCAATCAGGTGTTTTGAAGCTGGCTGTTATCCCACGATGCACTGGGGTTTGTATACACTTCCACTGATCTCTGTGGTATTTTACAATGATTCACAATTTATGTGCCCTCAATATGGACAAATTATGACTTTTTTCGCAAAACAAAATTTCCTGATCAACCGATGAAAAAGAAAAAATTGACAAAACAGTATTTCCTTATAACAAAACTCAAGCAAAATGAACTGTCATACAGGACGGCTGGATCATCATCCGAATGCATGTCATGATCATACTTAGAAACTTCTGCTAGTGTTAAGTGAAATGCTGGAGCTACCCACTCAAGACTAGACGAGGTTCAAATAATTCAGTTGTGTACAGAAGAACAACATTTTCAGTAATTCCCTGAATGAATAGTTTCTGAAAATATTGAACTCGTTTTGATGAGTTTATGTATTGCAATTTATTTGAGCAAAAACTTATAAGGGGTTGAAAATCTTATCACTTGGGATTCTGGAACCTTAAGGTTGATCATGTATTGGATTGACATTCAGGCATTTCAAGGATAAATTCCATTTCACAAAATTTGCTAACCTACACGTTATATCAACTGGGGACAACACTGAAAAAATAGCTAGTCATTTTGGACAATCTAGACTAAACCAGTCTTTTTTTTCGATGACAAGATTTGCCCATATATACATTAAATTATCATGTTCATACCATGTTTCAATATTCTAGAAAGTCGATGATGAAGAAATCAAGGCCAGGCTGAAGAAAATTTTTGTTGACGAGTTAGCCAGGAGACAAGCTGTATCAGGAACATTTGATATGACTGAGGGGACGGTGAAGGGAACAGTGAGATATGCCGCTGATGATCCTGTTGTGACTTTTTACAAGACATTTGATGGCGAAGACAAGACAGATAAACCCTGGGACCCTGAGGCAGATTGTTGTTACCTCAAGAATGCCATGGATGGCTTAGGTATGATTTATCTGTCTTCAGTTAGATTTATAGTTTGTAACTTTGTTTCCCACTTGCTCAGAAGAAAATCTGGTGAGACCCATCCATTCTAGCAATTTCTCGAAAGGAGTCTTTATGTCATGTTAACACTTGGGGCAATATATGCCCAGATGCTTCATGTGACCTCACAGCTGAAATTTGCCTCTGGTGCATGGTACAATTAAAAATCCGTTCAAATTTCTTATGATCTTCAGTTGGGTCAAAGAGAACAGAACTGCAGTACAGACAGTCCTGAGTGTAAAGGGATGTGACAAATAAATAAATTTAAAAGTTGTGATATAATTTCTGCTAAAATATCCCATAACCTGGTACAGCTATCATTAGTAGCATGACCTATAAAACAGTTTAGATATTTACAAAAAGCAAGGGAATTTGCAATATGACCCCTGTTCTCTGTTTATCATGTCGTTGATATGCAATCCAATGTAGGATTTATATGTCAATGTGTAACTGTTAATTATCTCCCTTGTTATCCAAAGAGTTGTCGCCCTTGATGTGTTATATCAAATGAGTTGTCTCCCCTAGTGTGACTGCTTGAATTCTTCATTTTAGCATATGTTGTAATGACATGTTTTCTTACCTAATAGCTCAAATATTTGATCAACAGGTACCAATGAAGATGCCATTACACATGTGGTGGCCACCAGAAACAACACACAGCGGCAACAGCTGAAGCAAAAGTACAAGACAGCATTTGGCAAGGTTTGGGGATATTCATTATGCATTTATATTGGTTATCAGGCCAACATTTACAATTGGAAACACAGGTATTTTTCTTCTAGAGCAGATATATCCCTATGAGAGAATTAATCTTAATAGTGAATTTACATCTCTGTATCTTGTGTATTTCTAGCTAATTTTAAATAGTACTCATAAAGTAGATTATTTATTGCTATTGCAATCAATTTCTATTCACTTTACTGTGAAGTTGAGAGGTTCAATATTTTGAATCAGAGTAAACTAATAGCTGGTTGAAAACAGTGGTTCTGGATATGAGATAAGTGTAGGAAATGATCTGCAGTAAATTGCTCCGCCTCACAACACCCCCCATCTCACACTTAGGCCTGGTACACATGAGCCAGGTTTCCTTGAAAAGTGAAACTAAATTTACAGGAGTCTGTAGTGGCCATTAGCTTGCTTACATGCTTGTATTATAGATGATGACCGTACCAGAAGAGCAGGAAAAAGCGAATGGCATAGTAGTTATTTATTTATGTATAGCTCATTGCTTTATCGCAATCAATTTCTATTCACTTCACTGTGAAGTTGAGAGAACCAATATTTTGAATCAGAGTAAACTAAAAGCTGGTTGAAAACAGTGGTTCTGGGTACGAGATAAGTGTAGGAACAAGTGAAACTAAATTTAGGGAAGTCTGTAGTGGCCATTAGCTTGCTTACATGCTTGTATTATAGATGATGACCGTACAAGAAGAGCAGGAAAAAGCGAATGTCCGTAACAGTTTTCCACAACTTTGAGCTCCCTTGTCAAGGAAAACCGGGTTGCGTGTACCAGGCCTTCTTGTTAGCATCTTATGCTACTCTACCATTTTTCTATTCTCCCTTCAGGACCTCATTGACTCGCTGAATGGTGAACTGAGTGGAGATTACAAGGAGGCTATAATGGCATGCTTCGTCAAACCTGCAGTGTATGATGCTTGGTGTGTCAAGGAGGCTATCTATGTAAGTTGCGTATCAGTTGTGTATCTTTAATGTCCCATAATTAGCATATATTATTCAGATTTATACTGGTAAACTTTTGAAGTAGATCTGGATTTGTAAACCATGGAATCCTGATAATCCTAATGCCAAAGATGGAAATTAATATAGTGAAGGCAGTAATAAAATACACCTTAAGATTTATTTAATGATTTTTGTCCTATTTAATTAAAATAATTCTTGATCATTTGATTGATGTTATGTAAAGGAATCCTGATTCGTATCTTACAGGCTTGTTTTGGAGCCTGGCACAGATGTGAATTCCCTCATCCAGATCTTCAAAATTTGCCAAAATTTTCAAAAAGTTCTATTTTCAATACCTTTTATTTTGTATCCATGGACATGTAAACAGGAGTGCCTATATATAAACCTGTTGTAGAATGCGATTCTGCCAGGAAAATCAGGCAGTGTTGCTGGTAAATGGGAGGTGGTTGTCTGCTACAAGAATCCCTATTGGAATGGTAGCACAGTTGGTCGATGGTCCATTTCTTGAAGGGGGAGTGTTGTAAGACGCGAGTTTACCAGTTCATGTAGTACCTCATGATATATAGTGAGAATTCCTCTTTAATTTAATAGATAAAACATTGAAGTTGTAGGTGGGAGGTCAGTGGTTCAAACCTCTGCCTGAAACATGGCCCAGGACAACAAACATAAGAACCTCTATTGATTGAACTGAATAATGTCAAGATTTCTATTATTACAGGGTCCTGGTACAGATGAAAAGACCTTGATTGAGATATTCATGACGAGGACGAATGCTCAGATACAGGAATTGAGAGCTGTATATCCTGATGGTTGGTAAATTTAAACTTGAAGTCTTCTTCTGCGCAGAAAATGTGCCAAACTCCGTATCACGGGAATCTTCACAAACTAAAGATTGGCTGAATCTTCTTCCAGTTTTTTCAGTGAACCAATCAAAAGACTGGAATGTGCCTTTTCTGTATTAGCCCAATAATAATGGAACATATGCCACTGCACATCAGTCCAGCTTTTCTCCGCATTCTGTGGGTAAAATCTCTTTCCTTCCTATGCTTCAGGATGGGGTTATGTTTTTAACTGGTTATGACTGGCATATTTCCATCGTAAAGTTACAAAAATAGTCATTACAATAAGCATTCTGGTCCTTTCTTTAATATGAGGATGGTATGGATCATCATTTATGCCAGTCTATGCCAAAAATATCTTCGCATACTGAAGCATGGGGAGAAATGGGATTTCATGATCCATCTTGACTGATTGCTTCCAGGATCTAGACCACTGCTCATTGTTATTGCATCAATGTGATAAAGGTGCATTACTTCTGAAAATATTAACTAACTAATCAAGTGTTTCAAAGCTTGAACCTTTTTTCAATGGACAAAAACTTGTGTCCATTCCCCAGTCCTTCACCCCAAAACGATTCAGAATTTCTTAATACAGTAAGACAGTTTTTTTTTTTTTTTTTCCTGTAAGCCCTGGATTTTCCACTGGGCATTTATTGCGTTATTAAGCCATGATTTACATAACCCCTTACATTACCCACATGGCCAAGGGCTTACAGGGTTTCATCCAATAATCCCGAATAAGCAATACTTCCATATACAAATATATATATACACATATATATACACATACACACATACATATACACATATACATACATACACTCACGCACATATATACACACCCATATACATATACACATATATATACACACACATATATATATACGTTCAAATATAAAAGGTAGATATTTACTCCCCACAAGAAACAGTAAACTGTAGCTCAATTATATATCCCAGAAGTAGCTCAGATAATATATCATTCGCATCGAATTTAAGTAAAAAATTACAGGAGATGAAGGATTTATTTCACATATTTCCTTATTATATCAATATGATGTATTTAGGTAGCTTGTAGATCGGCTAGGGGACCCCACTTGGTTTGAAAGGCTGCGAGAGAGCCATTAGTTAAAGCAATATTTTTTTCCAAGTCTTTCGTCCGATAAATGGATTCGCGCACAGCCATGAAACTGGGGACTGTACCTCTACTTCTGGAACCGTACAGGCATGATTTTACAATTAAAAGTAAGTGGTTAACCAGAGCCGTTGTACCTACTTTCCCCAGCAACACGTCTCTGTGAGAGAGGTCCATTTCAGATGTAATATTTATCTCTACAGCCCAGGCCTGGAATTGAGTCCATATATGTCTGACACGGATACATGACCAAAATAAATGTAAGATCGTTTCCCTATCATTATTGCAGAAACTGCATCTGTCCGATTCTGCCTTTCCCCATTTACTCAAGAGTGTATTAGTAACCAGGTAGTGAGACAGTTTTGATTGGCTTATCTGTCTGTCTTCATTGCTTGGTACAGTCTGACTATTTAGTTCTTATTTTGTGCATGTCTGTGAATCGGAAGCCATCTTGACAGGGAGTATTATAATGTACCTCCATTCTTCAGTGTATAATGTTATTTTATCTTCAGTGGCCAACCCTCACAGGAAGGCAGGAGAGAGTCTTATAGAGAAGGACATTGAAGATGACACCAGTGGAGATTTCAAACGACTAGTCTATTCTGCCTGTCAGGTATAGGATCTTATAAAAGACATTTGTGTTACACCATAGGCATCGCCAGTGAGAGGTGTGTGGGGTGGGGGGGAGGGGTGTTCTTTGGGTGAGAAGACCTTTAATAGAGCCTAACACATTTGTTATTTTTCTGTGTTGGACAGCTCATATCCAGGCCCTATATTAAGTAAACAAAAATTGAGTACCTCCAATGGTACATGCTCAGTCTCCTGCAGTAACACTATTATACAGGTGGAGCTGTTGGAAGGCCAACCATTGCCTAAGTCTCTAGATCTTTTGCATGTTTTAGGCAAGTTTTGCATCCTAACTTCCTCATTACTTCCATAAGTTGACAGGGACCCAAATGCAAAATTAACATTCTGGGGGAGAGATACAGTACAAGGCAGAAATAACTTGCTCATAAACGCGAGTGAAAAAAAACATTTTCGCGACTATAATTTATTAATCGCAGCCGGAAAACTCGCCTAAATCGCGCAAAAAAACAAAAGCATAATCGCGACTGAAACGCGTACGGTCGACGCGTTTCAGTCGAGATTATGCTTTTGTTTTTTTGCGCGATTTAGGCGAGTTTTCCGGCTGCGATTAATAAATTAAAGTCGCGAAAATCTTTTTTTTCACTCGCGTTTATGAGCAAGTTATTTCTGCCTTGTACTGTACTTTGTTACCATATTTTTCTGAAAATTTTGAAATTTATGTCATTAAAACAATTTTACTGGTTGCTGAGATACTGCACTTCGATGATTTTTGGGCCGGGTACAAATTTGGTATGCAAATGAGCTTTGATGATGTCATGAAGTCAACCAGAGATGATTAAATAGACAAATAATGGCATATTTTCTTTTCTAAAATACATAGCATTCTGATTCTTTTGCATTCCATTAACACTGTGTTTACAATTCATTGGATGTCACTTTTGTGACTTAATTACCAATAGTTTCAGAAATGTGGCTACCATAGCAACCAGTAACCCACTGGTTTATTTCAGGAGCTTAAATAGTTGAAGTGACTTTTTTAATGAATATAAATCGCATAGACTGCATATTCAGTAATATATGGTCACAACCCACGCAATTTCCAAAATAAGGCCTTTAGTAATCTGTTGCTATGGTAACAATATTGCTGAATATAATTCAATCTAAAAAAACAAAAACAAAACTTGAATACTTTGCATTATGCTATAAAGAAGCAATATTATAAGTTTGAAAGAGATTTGACTCAAACATCTTTGAATATCCCGGCATATATTTAGCTCCTTATCTTGAGTTCACATGATGACATCACCAAATCTCATTTGCATAAACTCCTTGAATATCAGATTTAGATTTCATACTCCCAATATCTCTGTAACTGTTTGGATTAAATACATGCAGTAAATGTCTTCTTGCTTAGAACCATGGGCACTTCTTCTGAAAGTGAACCTTAAAATATGACTGGTCATATGAACACCATGAAGTCCTACATATTGTGACATGACAGCAAACAAAAGGTTGTTGCTGAATAGTGTAGTACTTGCTGGAGCCAGCAAATTTCATTATTGTATGAACAAATAATTAATTAAATAATTCTCTTATAGTAATTTTGTCACTCTTCTCGCACAGGGAGATCGTTCAGAAATCTTGCTGGAGAGCCTGGAGAATTCTGTAGAGGAGACGATAGCCAATGGGAGGGGGACCGGACTCTACGAGGTTAACTACGAGAAGCTCTGTGATGGTGAGAAGGCCAAGCGGGATGCCACCAATCTGTTCAAAGCAGGCGAGGACCGTTGGGGTACGGACGAGTCCACCTTCACTCGTATCTTTGCTACCCGGGATTACTACCAACTGAGAGAAACCTGGAAACATTACACTAAGGTCAGATAATAGGAATCCCATTGCTGCCCATTTACAGAAATTGAAAACTGACATCACATTATTATGGTGTACCTTCCAACAGATTAACAGAGAAAATATATTTTAACATTAATTATCTCCCTTGTCTGAGGCGAGTTATCACCTGTAAACCTGTAAATGATTAACTCTGGAAATGAATGGGATACCTGTTACTTTAATGGAGTTGCTGTATTCAGAGTGGTATGTTATATTTTGCTTTTCAGTTAACACAGCGTGACATTTTAAACTCTGTGGATCGTGAGACTTCAGGTGACTACAAAGATGGTCTCCGAGCTGTGGGTGAGTTCTAGTTGTTTTAATCATTTCTGTTCACTGTAAATAATGAAAATGTTACATTGACTTCAGAGCTGAAGCAGATTTTCCATACAAGCTCTCTTGGAATAGACCGAAGCTCCAGATGGACCTATATTTATGCTACCTCCCCTCTAAATGGAGGGGAGTATATATGAAATTACTGACTCCTTTTACTGCAAACTGGAGCAATTTTGGACGATTCTTCGATATTTTAGATAATTTGATGAAAATGCCCAGATGCATGAGAGTTTGATATAGCTGTGTGAGAGCGTGACACAGATGCCAAATGCATGAGTCTTACGCCGAATGTCTTTTCTTTCTTTTTTGTCTTGTAGTTATACGATTTAATGATAATTAATATGTGTTTGTGAAATTGTTTTGTATGTACTTGCCATTAGCCCTTGCGGTATTATTGTGCAATAAACTTGAAACTTGTGTGAGGGTTAATAGATCTGGTATCCTGTGATTTTGGCGGATTATCTCAGACCGTCGTGACAGTAAAAACAGAACAATAAAGGTTTGATTTTGCAGATTATAAAAATGTAGAAATGTGTTAATAGCCCAAATAAATTTTCAAGATCTATTTCATTGATACTTTCAGTCATGAATGTGCGTTGCCGACCTCGATACTTTGCCGAACGTCTACAGAAAGCGATGAAGGGCCTGGGGACAGATGACCGTTCACTCATCAGAATTATTGTATCTCGGTCAGAGGTAAAATTTCTTTGTCCATTTGCTCCATTCTCATGACATCAGATTGTACACCTCCTTCTGTCATATAAACCCTGTCATTGCACTGAGGTTGAAAGCGTGGTGCACAGCTTGCGTGCATGACTCTTGGCCATTCAGCATCGTCTGCTTTTAAACAGAGTAGAGTGGGATCAGCAAGTCACAGCTAAGCAAGAAGTGCTGGGAAAGGGACCCCCATCCCTCCCCCCCCCCCACTCCAACCCCATACCAGCTCAGTTGTCATTCCGGTTTTCTTGATATCAGTCAATGCACTGCGCCATGGGGTGTCACCGTGCGAGAGGTTTGTAATTATGTTTGACCATGGTTGTGATAAAAATTGTGAGTGAACATGGTGAAAGTTGACCATGTTTCAACCATGGTTAACCATGGTGTCAAGCATCCTCACGAGCCAATATCAATCAGTGGTAGAATCAA
>JAVTVY010045591.1:0-20313 GCA_036873755.1 Hanleya hanleyi
ATATGGAGATTTGTAAACTGTTATAAGATAAATATATTATGTTCCATCTAGTTGATAAATAGGGCTGGTAAACGCCCGAGATAACTGAATAGTAAGATATTCGTGGGTTCAACACCAGTCCGTGTTCGCAACACGCTTGCTGGTGCATGTTTTAATAGACAATTGTGTGACGTCATCATTTTAGCTAAATTACGCTGTTCCAACCGGCTGTATATAGTGATAATAAATTGCCGTTTGTATCTATTTACAGGTAATGTAAACCTTAAATTCGTGCATCATATTATTCTAGAATGTATTGTGAACATTTTGAGATAAGTTGAGACGTACGGGTAAAAGAGATCTTGTCTGTTCAGTGAATTGTTGGATCATGTCGTCTGCCAGTTGTGTTCGTATGGCATGGCGTGATCCAGGCGCAAGGCAGTATAGACTTGTTGATAAAGTCAAAGAGTGATTTTGAGCGACAAACTCTAGCGACAAACTCTATGAATAGTAAGATCGTAGGCATATGTTGTGCGGTTATTTCATGATGTAGCGGGAATGTGTAACGTAGAACAAATGTACGGTGTCCCATTCCGTGTTCCTTAAAATATGACAAGTTGCTGGAAAAATATCCCGGACTGACTATGGAAAATTATAACGTACAATGTTGCTACGTCAGCACTAAATTCTATAGTTCTGGTAGGTTGTAACTCGAGCTTTATATTTCATAAGCTGATTGAAACCAGTGCACGTCCATGCAATCGCGCGAATGAAATCACTCGCTACATTGTAGCAATCTAAAAATGTTTGTTGACATGAAAACAGTTGATCCATGTTAAGGCTGTTTGAGTTTCACGAGAAAAGTCTGCCAAATATAAATGCCTACCTAAAATTGACCATTAAAAGTTTCCATAATATAGGGAAATAACTGGGATGTGTTTTTTCACTGTGACTCATTCTCCTAAAGACCGTCTAAGCTGAAAGAAAAGATTCGGGGGGGGGGGGGGGGAATTTCCTAGCATAGATATTATTAAAAAATAATTTATATTACATACGTGTACGGTGTTGATTGGTGTTACTGAGTGATACTGGTCAGCTGCATGTCATCAATCAGGCGAACACGGTTCTTTCGAAGCTTCACTTGCTGGGATGACTATGGGCTCACAATGGCCGACAGCCGCCATCTTGCTTTACAACATGGCCGACCCTTCACGAACATGCCCGAACATGCCCGAACCACGCCGCCATCTTGCTTTACAACATGGCCGACAGCCGCCATCTTGCTTTACAACGTGGCCGACAGCCGCCATCTTGCTTTACAACATGGCCGACAACCCGAACAACAGTGATTTCAATATATTACGCAAACCGCGCTACGTGCCCAAGGATTGATGCGTTTACATTCACCTACAGACATCTACGCATAAAAATGAAATTTCCCCGGTGTAGTGTTCACATGGTCAGGAATGGGACTAAACTGGTTATAATGAAGGTAAGACAATTTTCCCTACTATATACTAATTTGTGCTTTCAATGAAAAATGTATCTTAAAATATTGCGAATGTGCGTAACAACAACAACAACATGGTAGGCTAGAATGATCGATTTCGTGTACCACAACCGAAAAAATGTCTATCTGGAAAACTACAGCGCCCACAATGTTGCTACGTCAGCACTAAATTCTATAGTTCTGGTAGGTTGTGACTCGAGCTTTATATTTCATAAGCTGCTTGAGAAAATACGTGAAATTTGCATTGATAAATGGTGCAAAACCGACAGTGCACTTCCACGCAATCGCACGAATGAAATCACCCGCTGAAATGAGCTACATTGTAGCAATCTAAAAATAGAGGTGTTTGTTGACATAAAAACAGCTGATGCAGGGGGACATTTCCTAGCATAGATATTATTAAAAATTAATGTATATTACATACGTGTACGACGTTGATTGGTGTTACTCTGTGATACTGGTCAATGATAATGGCTGGCAGGCTAGAGGTGAAGCAGGCAGGCTGGTCAGGTGAGGTCAGGTCAGTGAGAGAGCTCCCCAAAGTAGTCCAATGATTATAATCCATTCACTAAAAATCACCTAATTTTATACCTTTTTCACCCATTCCCGAACATTCCCGAACCACCCCCGCCATCTTGCTTTACAACATGACCGACAGCCGACATCTTGCTTTACAACATGGCCGACAGCCGCCATCTTGCTTTACAACATGGCCAACCCTTCACGAACATGCCCGAACATGCCCGAACATGCCCGAACCACGCCGCCATCTTGCTTTACAACATGGCCGACAGTCGCCATCTTGCTTTACAACATGGCCGACAGCCGCCATCTTGCTTTACAACATGGCCGACAACCCGAACATGCCCGAACACGCCCGAACATCCCCGAACCACACCGCCATCTTGTATTACAACATGGCCGCCAATGCCGAGTACACCGCCATCTTGTATTACAACATGGCCGCCACAACACCTATAGATTATGTTTATTACTAGGACGTCAGCGAAATACTAGTACCCATCCTCCGTATGGCAGAACTGTACAACCCAGCACAAGTCTAGACATGCCTTGATCACGTGATCGTCATTGGGAAACCCCCACTGGGGAATCCCCCGAAAAGTTCCGCCACACTCCGCCACCGGGGGGGAACAAAAAAGTAGGTCAATACGACTCGTAATCACCTTTATATACTACTAGCATCCATGCACGCTATTTGTTATTGAATTAAAATATAGTACTACTAAAGATACCAATAAAGATGTATTACCAACAAGAATAAGCATCGCGGTGATGGGCCTCGAAATCCGTATATGGCAAGCGGCCCGTAAACCAACATTTTAAACGTCAGGCGTCTGAATGATTCAACGCTTCAGGTCCAATCTTTCTTCTCTGTTGTTGAGACCTGGAGCGTTGGAGCGTTCAGATGCCCCGATTGACGCCAGACGTCTGAATGATTCAACACTTAACGCTTCAGGTCCAATTTTCCTTCTCTATTTTGGAGACCTGGGTCGTTGGAGCGTTCAGATGCCCGTCAACGTTCAGCATCAAACACGCTTCAACGCTTCAAGTGCGGGTGTCAAATGCTTCAACGCATCGATGTCCCTTTGGGGGTTATGATTAGGGTATCCACGTATTTATTATACTACCCTGCTTTAATGAAACTCCCATGTGTATCAACCCCGTTGTCCATCATACCTCATGCTTTCACGCCTAATGCACATAGGCCTACTCTATCCTGCGCATGCGCAGTTGGTCCATTAAAATCTAGCTCGAATGCTTGGCTCCAGGGATCTATAGTTTAGTGAAACTCTCATATCTTTCACCCTACTGGTTTTCCATATTATGCTCCACACCTTACTATACAACCCCATTTGCGCTTTCCATACTACTCCGCGGACCGAAAGAGACATCAAAAGCCATGCGCGTGCGCAGTTAACATTGACACGTCAAAGCTAAAATAAAAAAAAAAAACGAAAAACGGACAAGTCGAGGCAATTTTCAATATTTGATTTTCATTTTTGCGCGAAGTAAAACGAAAATTGAAAATTGAACGTCAAATTTCAATTTTTGATTTTGAGAAACCGAAAACGAAAAACAAAAATTGAAAATTGACGGTCAAATTTCAATTTTTGATTTTGAGAAACCAATAACAAAAAAACGAAAATTGAACTGTGCAAGGTTACACGGACCAGTGCTACTTCGGGCAAGAAAAGTTTCATTAACGTTTTTTTTTTTTTTTAACAACAGGTACCTATATATATACATTTGGATGGACATCCCAAAATTGAGCACCTACATATATATTGTGGGCAAACGACCCACTGGCCATATGTTGGGAAACGCCTTATTTTGTGGGTAAAAATGATCCCATATATTCTGTTTTCCAA
The DNA here is from genome assembly GCA_036873755.1 of Hanleya hanleyi. NCBI lineage: Eukaryota > Metazoa > Mollusca > Polyplacophora > Lepidopleurida > Hanleyidae > Hanleya > Hanleya hanleyi. Next base: position 3,880 of record JAVTVY010045591.1, read on the forward strand.
TTTAACTTGCTATATTTGATATACGCTTATAAAAACAATGGATTTGTTTTGTCGAAAACCTGATTGGATGTTCATTCGTACAAAAGTGTGTATTAGAGGTCAAAATGTCATGACCTACTTTTTTCTTAAAACATTGATACATCTTGTGATTAAATGCCTTGGAGATTCCAGACTTATACATTCGAATCTGATTATGTCGGAGAAGGATGGTTGGTGCAGGTTTAGGTCACAAACCACTAAATATTTGCCTTACTTATTATGTAGTAAATGAGCTGGGTACTTCTGGCCAAAACTGTATTCCCTAATATTCGCGGCCACTATTGACATGCCACACCGGATAGCCTGGCTTTTCCCCTAAAAAATATGAAAAGACTAGAACTCGTGGACTTCGGAAGGCTGCCGTTATCTGCGTGCATTTTATGGCTTTGATGTTTGAGTGTAAGCTGCAGAAATACATAGTTTTTCCTACTAATTTTCTGTTGAATTCTAGAATACAACTATATAAATAAGTTTCCAAAATGTAATAGCTGTATTAAACAGTTCTGCAGATATAGTTGATCACAAAATAAGAAATTATTAATCTGTAAAGGGGCATAACTCTGTAAAATATTGGCCGAGTGGAGCCATTTTCGATAGGTACCGTATCTAGAAAGATTTTGCCTATAATTCTGTAACGGACGGGCAGATAGTAGTCATTGTCCCTTAATTCATAGTTCAATTCAGCGTTTATTAGCTAATTATAGCTAATTAGACGACGACTTGACTTTGCCTTTGGTGTACAGTCAACTGTTAATTTCTATGTATTATTTTCCTGATCATTTTTACCTGCGGCACGCAGGTCTACGGGAGGCTCGCGTTGTTGTTGTTGTTGTTCTTCTTCTTGTGACTTTTTGAAATACGCATGCGCTAAGAGAGTGTGATCTCTGCCACACTTTCCTTTTCAATCTCACATGACAACACTGTCTTCAGGCACGTTTGAATTCATTTGCAACTATATTCGGTGGAATTAATTATTGCTTCGTTGATTTCCGTTCAGACTTCAATTCTCTTACGTCAGTCGCTTAAAATCTGTCGGTCGTCACATCAGTCACTGTCTTCAGATATTACCATTTTCATTGAACAGTATGCACATGTATATACAATTTAAGATCCTTGGATTTCTTATATACCAAGGAAGATGAGCCGCAACCTTGTCAGTGGTTCAGCTAATTTGCATACAGACACAGGCGACTGTCTTAGAAAGTAGAAAAATAAGTTCACTACTTCTAGTAATCATTTTATATACCCAATCTAGATAAAACACAAATTGGTGAAGAAGCATAACAAGTAACGCATTATCATTATGATTAACATTGAATAATACTTGGTATCAAATTATAGATCATGAATCATAAAAACAAACGCAACAATTACGTTTCAGAAATAAACGGAACAACTCAGCAACTTTCACCGAATAAAGATGTTTAACTTTACCCCCAAGCAATTCGCATATATGGAAATATGTTTTGAAAGGAATAATAACTTAACCCTCTGTGGGAATCGAAACAATGATCCTCCAATCCCTGGACTTGCACTTAATGTCTTAGCTATACCGACTCGTTGATAATACTCAAAACTGACTTTATGCGCAAATGATTTTATAATACATAAATGACTATGTAGTATTTAATGAGTCAGGCAACCCTATGCGCGAACAATACAGTTGTGTAGTTATATTGTGTACTTTCGGTACATAGCTATTTCGAATGATCCTCTTTCGGAACACAGTCTCTCTATCCTCATTCTCGCAAGCCAGGGCTTTGCTTCGCTGGTATTGATGTTCTCGTCCTCTTCCGCACTCATAATCCCTTTAGAATTGCATTAATCACTTCCGTAAAATCAATTCTTATGTGTATCAGCAGACAATGGGCAGAAACATGTTGCATTTGACATCATTCTCTCAAGTCAGAGCCCATTTATGCTAGAACTTACTGGTTCTACACTTCACAATTTACGTTACTTTGTCAATCAGTTTTTCGAATGAAATTACGTCATATATTAGCAGATACTGACCATAAAAGCGATCTATTTGACCTCGTTGTCAAAAGCTAGGACCTTGATTTCCTTGAGTGTTTTTAAAATTTATTTTGATACTTAGATACCTTTCATATTGACTTGGAAGTCGTTTTCGCGAATGCAATAATTTGATGTACCAAAAGATAATAACGAGAATTCGACATGATTCTCTTATACACACAGACCTTGTTTAGTGAACTAACCCTGAAATTTCGCACTTAAATCACCTTCCGAATGACTTAATGACAAACATATTCGCGAATTGATTATAGGGAGATATCCATAGATACTGACAAGAAATGTTTCTTATTTGCAGAATTTGATTTAAAAAAAAAAAAATTAATAAAATTATCAACCTTCGAAAAGGCTTGACCAAACATGTCGGATGAGGTGATATCTCCTAAGGATGAAATAGGTAATCATTTGTATAGAAAGAGCAAACCATGTATTGATATTGGCTTGCTGCATGGAAAAGAGTGTCAAGGTTCCGTATTTAGTTTGCAGATGATAACGCACATAACTGCAGAAACTTAACTTATTATTCTAATCGAATATCAAGACTGTCACAGGCGTCAATTTGAATCGTGAAAAATGTCATTATGCCTCTTGAACAGTTCGATAAAGCCTTCAACTCCATTCCATAGTTTCACAGATCAAAGTGATAGACCTGATAATAAATTCATTGAAAATTAACTTTAAAGAAATATAAATTTTTCATTTTGCTCGGCAAAGTAAGCGAGAAGGGTGACTGAAGAGCGTAGATGTTCGCGCTATGACTAAATCCTTGAAATTTGTTTGGATTTCCAAATATTTGAAAGCCTTTTTCATTTGCAAAAATCAACGGCTGAACCGAATGTTTTGAAACTTGGAATACACGATATTTGTACCAAGACATTGCCAAAGCGATCATTGTGACTTCGTCTGTCAATTCAGTATAGACGGCGCGGACCAGTCAAAATTGTCGGAATTTGAACGGGAAAGTGAATATATATATATGGTATCAAACCTGTTAGTCAATTCCTACAATTGTGGGTTAGAAGTTGAAAATTACTTCCCTTGGCATGAAAACACTTGCAGATGGCGCTTTTTTTCTACAATTACCACTACCTCCGCTGATATGTCTTTTACTGTATTATTGCCACTGCCGCAGGTTTTGACTACAATGTAGTCATTTCTCACTTGTTATATCCTGAAATTCGCTGATATGCTAGTAAATTTTCATTAATGACACCTCTGAAATATCAGGATATGTATGGGCAAAAATGTCATCTTTCGTCGAGGTACATTTTCAAGAGCGAACGATGTTTAGACAGCTTAAATTACAACTGCAACATGAATGGAAACAAATCGTGACAGACTCTTCCGTACAGCAAATAACGATCAAGAATCGCTTCATATTATTCTTGGATATTATGAAGAGATACATAGCTCTATTTTTTTATGTTGATAAAACTCCCTCAATTCATTTTTCAACTGGCTGGACGTAGATTAGCTCTCGAACCGAAAGTTGCTGTCGCAAAATTTTGATCGCCCGACCCGGAACAGATTCCAGCTTCAAAAGGAATGTGGCATACCGTTCTGCGCTCGTATGGATTAAATACATATTTGCCAACTTCCCTGACCTTTTACTTCCTCTGTCTCGCTCATTTTATTCCGTGAACGACAAAAAAAAACAATTATCGAGCTGGACCTTTCAAAGACAAAATTCCGCCGCCATTTTCAGAATCCTTGATTACCGGGCTAAGTATCATGGGAGATTTCGATTTTATCGAAATACCGCAATATCTCGTTAATCCGAGATTTGACCGCCATTATCCCAAAATCGGCGTCAACATAGTGTATTTCGATGAAGAAAAGCGCATTTTCGCTAGTTCTAATCACCATCAAATTATAACGAATTTCCAGTTCAAAGTCTTCTCCACATTTGGCACTGTGACCGTAAGCCCCAACTCTGCTTTGTTTTCTCGCAATCTTGCGGACAAAGCGATTTTAGCCCCCATGAGACCAAGCCAATCCAATAAGGCTGCACGCTTACGCGGCAGCCTTAAAAATCAACTAAATGACAGCTCCTGGGAATGAGGATATGGCGTCTAATGCCATAGCAACCAGGGTTCAGGCGGGTCAAGAAAACCGGGCTAAATTTTTTTTATTAACTTGTGGCAATGGTCTCCCATATTCCTGAGAGTCAAATATTATAGGAATGAATTATAAAATATAGCACAAACCATTACACTGCCACTTACTATAACAGCCAATCAGTGATCGCCGGAAGTTTATTCCTAATTATTATCGGACCCACTAAATGCAATGGAGGTTTGTGACCTTCAAGTCTATTCTCTGGTCCTGATATAATACGAGAAGCACCATGTTTAAATATTTTTATTGTAACATTTAATTGAGAACCTCCAAAATTTAAGGTTGTGGGCCCTTTCACATGCCCTAAAATTAAACACAACATTAAAAAGGCGGTGGAAAACGATGCCGGAGTACTGACAAGAAATCATTTGACCCCACAAATATACTGACTGCATATTTTTGAAAATATCACAAGAGCCAAAGGTGATCCGTGTGATAATTTGTATCCAAGCCCTGCTTTTATTGTAGCTGCTCACATGGACATCTTGAATGACATTACCACACGGCCCATATAGCACTGGCTTGAGTCGTATTAGATACATATATTTCACAGCGATGATGTAATAGCGCTATACCCATTATGACCGCCAGATAGCGCCATATGACCGCCAGATAGAAAAAAAAAGCATGACCGACCTTTAGTTTCCCATAAGTCTATTTTACAATTCTTTGAGTCACCAGAATCACTAGAGGATAGACCTTCCTAAACAATCAAACTTGTGACTGGTCCGAAATCGGGGCCACTGAAGGTTAGGCGGTCACGGCATACATTTATCTTCAAATATTCCACTATTCAATTACAGTCTTTTGATGAGGTCAATATGTAGTATGAGGCCGAAGGCCGAGGTGAATATTGTTTCCCCAGGTCCACAAACCCACATATTAACCGATATCAAAATACTATAATTGTTTTATTATATGACACTGACGTCTCCCTCTCGTTAAATTGGTGAAAGCAGTTAGAATATAGCATTTATAGTAGGCATTTGCTTTGCTCCCGACGATTTCGTACCTGCTGTCAGCCCAGGGACCGTATAATAAATTATTATGTATAATAAATAATTATACGGCCAAAGTGTAAACCTGGTCAGTCAAAGTGTAAACCGACGGCCAATCCAACGACTATTTTCATTGGCTGAGAAGACGCATACGTCACGGCGAGTCAATATCACATTATGGAAAATTAGCGACAGCCACGTGACGGCGAATGGTCCAATGGAGAAAGAGTATTACGCACAATCATATAATAAAAGTCATTATGATTGGATTGATTCCTTGACCAAGCCATACATGACATCAAAATCCTGTGTAGCTAATGATTTCAGGAGGTCCATCGTCGGGATGCATTCTTTGTTCTTTTCTATGAGTGAAACAAACTTGAGTGTGACATTAAGCCAAATTCCCTCCCTCTTTTCTATGGTTATTGTATTGTGTCGCCGATCGCCAATGCACGATATTTAAAAAAACAAGCAGCCAGAGGATGCTAAGTCCCCCGCCGAAATGGCAGCAATATTTTTTAGCATTGTTGATCTCGGGGGATATACATGAGGGAGGCAACTGCTACTTCATAAGCGTTGGATGCGGAAGGGTCTTTCTGCCTTCCCAAGTTTTAAAACCAACTCAGAACGGTTGACTGAACGTTGAATGCTGCTGTAATATAGTTTCCATGCAGTGAAGCATAGAAATTAGGTAACCGAGAAGCAACCCCAAGTGACATCTCAAGGCATATTATCTGCAAACCAAATTTGACGAGAAGCTGAATGCATCCTCAACCTATTGTCCGGACACCAAATTTTAAATTTGCCACCAGGTGTCACCACCTCTAGGTGCAAGTGGGCAAAATGCAATCCGAAGCATCATCTCAGGACATGGTACATGTATCAGCATACGAGCTTTGGGAAGAATCTGAAGAGGGGTCTTAAAGTTATTGCCCGGAAATCAAATTTAGATTTGTAGGGGCAAGTGTGTGAAACACAATCTCAAGTGACATCTTATGAATACCAAACTTGAGAAGAATCTGATGAGCAGTTGTCAATTATTGCCAGAAACAAATTTCAGATTTTTCCACCGGGTGTCACCACCAGTATGCAGAAGCAGGCGAAATACAATCCCAAGGGACATATCATGGCATGGTATCTGAATACCAAATTGGAGAAAAGTCCGATGAGCGAAATCAAACTTAGATTTGACACGAGGACAGGTGGTGCTACATGTAGGCGCAAGTGGGCAAAACGCCAACCTTTCGGGATTAATACCTGTATGATAAGTTACACGTGTGGACACAAATGATTCGTGCAGAAGCTTTAGGGTAAATCATATGATGTGGAATACAATTATTTAATAGCAAAATTGAAGGAAATGGTGTCCTTCATTTAATATGACACGAAATAAAATATATAAAAAAACAGGGGCTCGTTATTCCACATTATACATCTGAAATAAAATATGGTTCGTGCAAAAGCTTTAGGGTAAATCATATGATGTGGAATACAATTATTTGATAGCAAAATTGAAGGAAATGTTGTCCTTCGTTTAAGATGACACGAAATTTATAAAACAAAAATGGGGGTTCGGTACTGCGGGGAAATCCCCGCCAGTTATTTCATATTATACTTCTGAAATAAAATATGGTTCATGCAAAAGCTTTAGGGTAAATCATATGATGTGGAATAGAATGATTCGATAGCAAAATCGAAGAAAATGTTGTCCTTTATTTAAGGTAACAAGAAATTCAAAACTAACAGGGGTTTGGTACTGCGGGGATTCCCCCGCCAGTTATTTCATATTATACTTCTGAAATAAAATATGGTTCCTGCAAAAGCTTTAGTGTAAAAATCATATGATGTGGAATAGAAGGACTGGACAGCAAAATTCAAGAAAATGGTGTCCGTCATTTAAAGCGACATGAAATTCAAAACTAACAGCGAGAAGCGGAAGAAAGAAGAAAATGACAAACACATAAGGCATCCCTAGGGATACCTAAATTAAACAAAGTATTTGGAAGTTATCGCTTGTGAAGAATTTGAATGGAAACCACGGACATGCACAGAAGATTGGAACAAGACCCAGTGGCGCCACCTTCAGGTGGATCTTGCTGAAACGCAATGCCAACCCACGTCTGGTCACAAGGAGTGTTTATGTTAAATTTCGAAGGAATCCGACAAAGCTTTTGGAAGTTATCGTCTGTGAAGAATTTGAACAGACAGACACAAAGAGAGCAAGACCCATTTTAACTGGAACGGACACGAAGAAGCGAAACTCAGTGGCACCACCTTCAGGCAGATGTTGCTGAAATGCAGTAGCAACCAGTGTCTTGTCGCAAGATATGCATATGCCGAATTTCAGGAGAATTCGACGAAGCCTTTGGAGATTATCACTTGTGAAAATTTATCCACGGACACACAAAGAAGCAAGACCCATTTTGACTCAGTGGCGCCACCTTCAGGCAGATGTTGCTGAAATGCAATACCAACTGGCGTCTTGTCGCAAGGAATGCGTATGCCGAATTTCGGAACACTCCAACAAAGCGTTAGGAAATTATCGCTTGCGGAAAATTCAGACAGGCCTGCATGGACGTACACGAACATCCACTGACACAAAGAAGCAAGAACCATTTTAAAGTCTCCGATTAAAGTATTATTATAATTTGGAAAATTTCACTTTGTGGAACCAAGTCATTCTAATGTAAGTGTCAAAAATTAGTATTATTATTATTTTTTTTGAAAATAAACACTGCTATGGCAATATTCTTAATCATTAATGTCATATGTTTCAGGCCTTGTTATTGTATGGTGCTCAGCCCAGGTCGCAAGATTTATTAACCCAGTAAACAACAATCAATCCAAATCAATGTGTGGGTACAGCTTTTAAATTGAGATGAGCTGTTAGGAATAAATCCACCCTGTTGTCCGCCATAAGCAGACCTATCAACCTGGTGCAATTTTTGTCCCCCTGGTCCTGTATCATGGTACATGTACAGTCCTAACGATTTGAAAAATGTTCTCAGCGAAACTCAGTGTCGCCACCTTCAGGCAAATGTTACTGAAATGCAGTACACAACAGCGTCTTCTCACAAGGAATGCGTATGCCGAATTTCAGGAGAATCCAACAAAGCATTTCGAAGTTATCGCTTGTAAACAATTCAAACTGATATCCCCGGATACAAAGAACCAAAATCCATTTTGACCCATTGGCGCCACCTTCAGGCAGATGTTGCTGAAATGCAATACCGGCTGGCATCTTGTCGCAAGGAATGCGTATGCCGAATTTCGGAACAATCCAACAAAGCGTTAGGAAGTTATCGCTTGCGGAAAATTCGAACAGGCATGCACGGACGTCAAGGACATCCACGGACACAAAAAAGCAACCCAGTGGCGCCACCTTCAGGCAGATGTTGCTGAAATGCAACACCGAATGGCCTTTTGTCGCAAGGAATGCATATGCCGAATTTCGGAACAATCCAACGAAGCATTAGGAAGTTATCGCTAAGTTATTTGCGATAAGATGTCGCAAATTTTCAATATTGTTGTTCAAGATAACGGACTGTTCAAACCGCATATGTCAGGAACTGTGCCAAATGTGAGGGCGATTTTAAACTAATACTGTGTATTATGACAACAAAGCAGTTCTTTGAAATCGGATTGGTTGTCAAACAAATTCAAATATGAGAGATCAAGATAATTGAAATTCAAGACGGCCAATGATACATGGTATATGTCACATGACTTTATGTCATATAGAAATGTGAATTAGTGATTTAAAGGTTAATGCGCTTGATGAAACTGCTTCCAACTGTGACATGACATGTAGTTGAATTTTTTCGCTCCAAATTCCGTGGCTTATGTCACAAAACGCCTTGCCAAATAGGTCAAACGGGCTAGCCCATTATGACACATGGGCTAGTCTCGCAAGTTTCCGTGATATCTTCAAAAAATGATGGGGAATGTGTAAAATGCTTAGTCTGCAAAATAAGTATTCTTTGAAATATTGAATATAGTGCAAGAATAACTGACAGAGCATATTTTGCAAGTGTAACCATTTGTTTCTATTTACCATCCGTGGTTGTGTCTTCCTCAGCTGACTAGGGACTGTCAAAGTCAACAGCGGTGGCAAAGAATGAGGTTGCCCAGCCTTGGTTGCGAACTGTATCTATCGACTGTTATGGACGCGGAAATTCTTTAATGGACGACGGCTGAATATTGAACGACGGACTATACGTTTGTAATTTTTTACCCGTTTCCTATACGATAAGCCTTACATCCAGATCTTCTATGTAACCTTGTCACATACTGAGTAAGGACATTAGACATGGGGAGATTTGGCCAGAAGAAATTGATTTTATGCAATTCCATTGGTTTAAAATAGACAGGTGTCAGTCAATTACATGGAGTAGCGTCAAACGTGACTCTTCGATTGTGACCGTCATATACGGGGCAAGTAGTATGTAGTACCCGAATTGGCGAAATAGCGCCTCACTGCGCATGCGCAGAACCTGGTGTGACGTCACAATTGAGGAGGTTTTGGGGGGGTATTGGGGTGGTGTGACGTCACATGTGATGTGTGGGAGGTGGGTACAAATGTGGGAGGTGGGTACAAATGTGGGAGGTGGGTACAAATGTGGGAGGTGGGTACAAATGTGGGAGGTGGGTACAAATGTGGGAGGTGGGTACAAATGTGGGAGGTGGGTACAAATGTGGGAGGTGGGTACAAGATGGCCGCCAGTGTCAGTCAGTGCAAGATGTGGGAGGTGGGATATACCATTGTATACAGGTACATCTCACCATTGTATACAGGTGCCTTATACCATTGTATACAGGTGCCTTATACCATTGTATACAGGTGCCTTATACCATTGTATACAGGTGCCTTATACCATTGTATACAGGTGCCTTATACCATTGTATACAGGTACATCTGACCATTGTATACATGTGCCTTATACCATGGTATACAGGTGCCTTATACCATTGTATACAGGTGCCTTATACCATTGTATACAGCAGAAATTGTCTTTGTAACGTCTTATTGTGACATCATGGCATTATTGTTGTTTTGTGACACTGTGGAACTGTAAAAATTCCATGAATGGAAAAGAATGATAAAACCCATTAGTGCATAATATTGCTGAAATAATGCCAACAGAAAACTCAGAGTCAATTTAAATATTTATTTGTATTGAGCAAATTACAAGAATTTCGAAGAGAAAAGAGCCGAAATAATGTCTGTCTGTCCTGGAAATCAGCTGATCAGCAATAAATCGACATCTCCGTGACCTTCAAGGAGATTTTGACATTAGGTTTTACCCGCTTTTATCACAAATCATTATAAAGAAATTGTCACACCCGGTGAACTCCTGAAACCCACATCCTACCCTGCTAGTCTGGTGATAATAAAATTTAAAGATCACATGTCCAACACATACTCACATAATGAAAGCAAGAATCGAACTTGCGCACCCCTCGAGATGAAGGATACCGTCCATGTTTCATTTTTTTGAGGTGTACTGAAATGCTCTCTCTAATTTATGCCCCGGTATCTATTTTCACATCTAGGTTGAAGATTTATATCGACACTGCTACACACTTTTCGACATGTGTTTTCACTTTCGATGAAAGCACAAAACAGTCTAAAAAATTCACCTACGCTAATATTTTCTGGTGTTTTGTAGAATATAGATTCGCGTTCATTTCTATTTCGTCAAGAAAAAATGTTTTGTAGAATATAGATTCGCGTTCATTTCTATTTCGTCAAGAAAAAATTTTCATCTCGAAAATTGGCAGATTGAAATGTTCTCTCTCTCTCTCTCTATCTCTCTCTCTCTCTCTCTCTCTCTCTCATTTTATGACATGCAAGTATAGTACTAAAGTGTAGCTTACCTGATAAAAGAAGTTTAGTCCAGATGTATACCTATATATTCCATACTCCCGGACGTTTGATGCATATCTGGGGGCTGTTTTTTTCCTAGGTGGGATATAACACACCATGCATTTGTATGCTAATCGAAATTCAGATATTTCCATCGGTAAATCCGGTGTCCAGTATACCACGTGGATGAAATTCAATTCAATTCAATGTATTGTACAAAACACCTTTACGCACTAAACTATGAAGCTAATGATTTTGATCAGCGGCACATAGATGTTCCCTGGTTTGGTGTCCACATCCCAGCGGTTTTCTGTTTCTTGGCTTGTCACGCATTTTTTCGAAATTCACAGATATTTCCATCGACATATCAGCTGAGCTAACGGCCTCAATTGCCTGTTAGCTCTCTTGTTGCTCACGGTGAGCAAACGTTTCAAGAAATTGATTTCAGTTCCCGCATAACGTCTCCTTCAAGTCCATTTTGAAGAGTCGAGCGTATGAATCGAGTCAAAATAACATGCAATTCATTTGCCTGTCCGGTAAAACTGGTGAGTTGTTGGTTTGCGTTCGCCGCACACACACTGAGGATTTGGCCTCGCGAGACGAAATTAGTTTAATATTTTTTCTCCCGCCTCGCGGTTCAGCCAATGAACTATTAGAAAAGCATATGTGTGTGCATATTAATAAAACCACGGGCGCCTAAAAAATGAACACATTTCATTACACTGTAGCGAATTGTTGCCATTGCACGTGTGAGTCAGTACGTTTTCATATCCACCTCAAATTGACACGGAGAATTTCATTGCCAGTAAAATTGTAAGTTTATTGCGGAAAGAATTGATATTGCATAAATTCCTGCGGGAAATAGGAAGTACACATATATAAAGAATATTGTCTTCACGTAAAAGTTTGTACATTTCAAAAAAAATTTTTCAAAACAAAGCAAAAAAATGTGAAGTAAAACCCGTCCTTCGGATGGGAAAGTTGTTTTGAACTGTAAACAAAAATTTTATTTTGAGGTAGAGGGTCGAGTGAGGTATCATATTGAAGCTGACGTGAAATGCTTCACATTGATACCTCACTCGACCCCATTGCCCCACTAGGGGCGCCTCTAACCCAAAAAAAAGGATATTTTGAAGATTACGCATGCGCAGAATGCTGATAGTTCAACCCACACCCAGTCTATCAGATGCGCCTTCACGTCACCTTCAATTTGATACCTCACTCGACCCCATTGGACCATTAGGGACGCCTCTAACCTCAAAAAGCCTATTTTGATGTTTTGATGTTTGAGATGAAAAACATCAAAACATCAAAATAGCCTTTTTGAGGTTAGAGGCGTCCCTAATGGACCAATCGGGTCGAGTGAGGTATTAAATTGAAGGTGACGTGAAGGAGCATCTGATAGACTGGGTGTGGGCTTGAATTAGGGTAATTCTGCGCATGCGCGAAGATAATATGAAAAATATCAAAACATCAAAATAGCCTTTTTGAGGTTAGAGGCGTCCCTAATGGTCCAATGGGGTCGAGTGAGGTATCAAATTGAAGGTGACGTGAAGGCGCATCTGATAGACTGGGTGTGGGTTGAACTATCAGCATTCTGCGCATGCGTAATCTTCAAAATATCCTTTTTTGGGTTAGAGGCGCCCCTAGTGGTGCAATGGGGTCGAGTGAGGTATCAATGTGAAGCATTTCACGTCAGCTTCAATATGATACCTCACTCGACCCACTACCTCTAAAATAAAAAAATCTTCGTACACCAGATTTTGATGTTTATCTTAAAAATAGCCTTTTTGGCGTTAGGGGCGCCCCTAGTGGCCCGATGGAGCCGAGTGAGGTATCAATGTGAAGGTGAGATGAAGGGCCAAGCGCGCGCGCGCGCGCGGACGCGGGTCAAAAAGTCAAAGGGTCACCTCCAGGTCAGACGGTCCAATGTCCAATGAGACAATGTTGCGGTATCGCTATAGTCAGAGCTTGAGCACAAAAATACGCCCTGGTGAAATAGCTCAGAAGCTCTGATATTCCATGGAATTGTCACTAATTCTTCGAAATGCGGTGATGCCCGTCAACGCCCGTCGTTACACCTTAACACTCCAACATAACACCATGATATAGACCAGAGAGAGAACAACAACAGCAGCAACAACAAGGATGACACATGAGAGAACAACAACAACAAGAAGTTTTTTTCATATATTTTATTTTCCCCAATGTTACATCACACCCACGCTGGGGGAGCCGCGTTGGGTATATTTACAATTCAAGAAGATTCTTATCCAATCAGAGGCACCATTTGCATGTTTCATATTCGTTCCTGTCCGTTAGATGTATTCTTGTCCAATCAGAAGTCTCCATTTCAGAAAGTGCCATCTGAACCGTTTATTCTAATCATCGTCAGGCAGGCCAGGATACCGTTGAGGCAACATATCCTCAGATAGTTGTTTGCGCATTCTGAGTATCTATCAGTGCGTGGGTGAATACTTTCATCCGATGGAGGTGGTGGTCAGTTTAACCACGAAGAACGCAACATTGGTCAATATCTCCATTATCCCCTTGGTGTTACAATTCAAGAACACTCTTGTCCAATTAGAGACCACCATTTGCATCTGTCATATTCGTTCCTGTCCGTTAGATGTATTCTTGTCCAATCAGAAGTCTTCATTTCAGAAAGTTCCATCTTCGGCCATGTTCGCTCTGAACCGTTTATTCTAATCACCGTTGGTCAAACCAGGATACCGTTGAGCCAACATATCCTCAGATAGTTGTTTGCGCATTCTGAGAATCTATCAGTGCCTGGGTGAATACATTCATCCGATGGGTTGGTCGGTCAGCTTGGTCACGAAGAACGTAACATTGGTTACCCTCTCCACTTTTCACTTGGTGTTGGGGCGTTGTTGTTGGGCCCATTCCAAGGGATCCACGTTGGCCAGGTTCTCCAGCATCGTCTCTAGCGACGCCCGGTTAATGATGGTAAACGGTAGTCAAATACCCGGATGTTACTGCTCGGGTAAAAGTATCGGACTTGATCCGTCTCCTTATGCTGCAGCACATAACCAAACGCCAGATTTAATTTGAAGGACGTTGCTTGGTCATTGAAGATGGCTTCCACGTAGCTGCCTAGACGGGCGAGGTCGGTCAGTCGAAAATTGTAGATATCTTGAATAGGGCGATGACGGTAGAAACAGTGCCGTATCATGGTCCAATGGCGCCGATAGATGTCACTCACTGGATGAGCGCCCTGTAAGAGATCGCTAGGAACATTTATGGGCTCGTCCAGAAAATGTTCGATGTTATCAGGCGTATGACTCGAAACCGTAACGGAGGGGTCCGGCTGGATATCCAGGCCCTCCTGGACCGTGGGTATAGGCAGGCTCTTCGTCATCGCATCACCAGTGGCGTCCGTCTCTCCGGGTTCATCTTCACTGGGTCTGACCTTCCGCGGCTCCTCTTTAGTGGAAAGTTGTCGCCCAAACCGTAGAGACGGGGCATGCATCAAACGTTGGTGCTGTCTAAACTGACTGGGTCGTTTGAAGAGTCGACCACAATCATTACATAGTACCGTCGCACCCGCGTGAAGTACCCTCTCATGACGCAGTAAATGATCCTCCCGATTGAATGACCGTGCGCAGATTATACAAGTATACCGGGCATCGTTGTGGATGGAGGCCTCGTGGCGTCGTAACTTATCTAGACGAGTAAACAGCTTCTGGCAAGTTGTGCAAGTGAACATCTTGGCGGTTGACAGAGTGTCTGATGAAACGTCCAGGCCGCTTCCCTTTTATAGCACGCTAGCTGGTGATCTATTTTTAGCACACTCAGTTCAACTATCCCCAAGTCGAGGGCCGAGCCTTGACATCTTCAGTAACATCCGTGTCTCTTCGGTCACCTCCGTACCGTCAACGATCAACATGTAGACATATAGAGTATGTACGGCATATTATGGTATTCATCAGTGCATGAGTGACGCATTCAGCCGATGGGAGTGGTCGGTCAGCTTGGTAACGAAAAACGTAACATTGGTCACACTCTCCACTGTCCACTTGGTGTTGGGGCGTTGTTGTTGGGCCCATTCCAAGGGATCCACGGTGTCCAGTTTCTTCAGCATCGTCTCTAGCGACACTCGGTTAATGATGGTAAACGGTTGGTCAAATACCCGGATGTTACTGCTCGGGTAAAAATATCGGACTTGGACTGTCTCTTTATGCTGCAGCACATAACCAAACACCAGATTCAATTTGAAGGCCGTAGTTTGATCTTTGAAGATGGCTTCTACGTAGCTACGTAGACGGGTGAGGTCGGTCAGTCGAAAATTGTAGATATCTTGAATAGGGCGATGACGGTAGAAACAGTGCCGGATCATGGGCCAATGGCGCCGATAAACGTCACTCACTGGATGGTCTTCGTGTAACAGATCGCTGGGAACATTTATGGCTTCGTCCACGAAGTGTACTTTACCCTCCACGTCGTACAAAATCTGGCCCAAGGTCTTGTCGTCGGAATTTGACTGTTGAATTAGGGCGACATCATCATCGGCCCTCGTGCGATGGGTGGGAGTTCCCCTGTTTCGATATTGATGCCTACGGGCTCTTCTATCTGCAAACGTGGCTGCGGAACAGGGTGTCGTGTGCGTTGGTGTCGCAGCAACTGACTGGTTAGTTTGAAAAGCCGACCACATTCTTCGCAAGGACGCTTGGGTACTTCATGGCGTGCACGTGTGTGGCGCTGTAAATGATCCGGGCGCTGAAACGACAGTGTACATATCGTACAGTTATACCGGGCGGTTCCTTCGTGCTTGATAGCCTCATGGCGGCGCAAGTCGTGCAGACGAGTGAATGATTTCGAGCACGTAGTACAAGTGAACATCTTGGTGGTTGACAGAGTGTCTGATGAAACGGCCAGACCGCTTTCCTTTTATAGCACGCTAGCTGATATCATGTTCGGGCACTTCCGTGTCTCTTCGGGTGTAAAAGTCCCCGGATGTAAAAGTGCCCGAATGTTTACGAATGTTCCACCATTCCGGACTTCTATCAGGTCCATGTCCAGAAGCTCTCATACGCCGCCATTTTGGAGCCGCCATGTTGGATCCGTCATTTTGGAACCACCATCTTGGATATGTCCCATAATGCACTGGGTCAAAATACTCGCTTCTGATTGGACGAGAGCTCTGTGACGGATTTTAAATACTCGCTTCTGTTTGGTGTACGTCGCTAAAGGTCACCGGCACTGACCTTTGACCCCGGCGCGCAAAGGTTTCCACCGCACCGCGGTGGAAACCTTTACACCGCGCGCGCCGGGGTCAAAGGTCAGTTCCGGTCACCTTTAGCGACGTACACCAAACAGAAGCGAGTATTTAAAATCCGTCACAGAGCTCTCGTCCAATCA